>CALNHX010004698.1:0-121616 GCA_940337035.1 Agriotes lineatus | reverse complement strand
TTCGTTTTTAAATAAACTCCATGTATCCCATATTTTTACGTAAATTATGTTGATAAATTAAAATGTTTTTGAATCAATGCTATATTTCAACAACGTAATTCTAGGCCAGTAAATTGTATAGGAGTACGTAGTAGAATTCTACCTTACTCAGTATTATTGTGTAATTAAGACATAAGAAACAAAGGAGTAACGTTTAATGTAAAGTGGGTGGTTAAGGTGTTCGTTAGAAATTACACACACGAATAACTATACCACTTTTAATATTCTTTATTTAACGCAACGGATTACAGACATAAAATTAAATGTGCGGATTTGCTACTATACTATTAAATTACACGTGTGGATCGAATAGGTCTTGTTAATCAGCATACATGTGAGCGTTTGTGGATCTGACACTTGGCTCGTGGAAACACTTAAAGTAAATGTTCCACTAAGTATGAGATTAATATTAACGCATTGAGGAGCTGACTCTTTGCGTGTCTGTTTAACCAAAGTGGTTTAACAGGCGAAGACCTGATGTGCAATGATCCCGTTCAACCCCATCGCTCTGGTTTATATACCCATGTTACACAATTTACACAACATACAAAAAGGATTTTCTATTCTAGTCACAACAATGGTACAACACTTTCACTTGGGACGCAACGGTTGGAGGTTTTATGAGTTTATGACACCACTTGAAATTCACTAGATTTTTACAGCTGCAGTTTTGTATTGTGACTTCACTTTCGCTTCTGATTTAGAAAAGTGTATTTTAAGAAACCCTTTTAGTTCGAGGGACGTTGAATAATTTCTCTCCGTTGAATTCCGCGCACAAATCACCTTTTTTAACTGCGTGCATCCGTTTGCTAGAAAGTTTTCTAATGGTACTTAAGCTAACTGCTTGCATTTCACAAATATTTATTGCGGATTGGCACTGTTTATTTTATAGGCGAGCTTCCTTTCTTTGGAATTCTTACGCTAACTGTTGACAACGAGTTATTGCGATTTATGGCTCCACTACAAATGTATGCATTTAACGCACATTTAGGTTAGGCTTTAAATTGTAAATAAAAAAGTTGCAAAAGAAAATGTTTTAACGTCTTTGATAAGAAAAGTGAGAGTGTGCAAAATTATGTACTACAAAATAGGTCAAAATATTTTAATGGTGCTAATAATATTGAAACAGTAAGAGGAAACACTAAGTAATGCGAATTAGATCAATTTGAAAAGAAAAAGAAACCATGCAGCCGTTGGGATTCGAACCCGCGCTCCCATGCGGAATCCGATTGCTAGTCAGACGCCTGAACCGCTTCCCCAAGAACGCGTACCTCTGTGAAATTATTATAAGTACTGTAAAGTCCTCGAGGACAACATGTGCATTATCAGTACAGCAATACACAAACGCATTTACCAAAAATATTGTTTGGGAACATTTTTCTGTCTTGTACGCAACATCATTTACTACTCTTATTTTTATAATGTGTTGGAAAATAAAATAATTAAAACTTAAGTAAGTGCGATTAATAGAGTCGGAGAAAATTTAGTGTAGCGGCCCTGCAACCCCAAGTTCCAAGAAACAGCCACCCCGTGGACGCTTGTCGAAGACTGGGTGTGCAATGATGTGTCGCTTTGACTAATGCAAATGCCGATCGGTATTTTTTGAGGTAGCGGGATCTAAAATCGTACAGGATTTCGCTTGGGGCTTGCCGCTTTAAATTTTCTCTGTAACTTTAGATGATTTCGGAGTCTTCCACGGCCATTGTCATTATGTAAACAAGACTTCTGGGATTGGACGGTGTCGTTGTGGTGTAATTGTGGTGCAATCAGGAGAAGAAGCCAAAGAGCACAGTAACTCAATGTGTTAACCAAGCCAGAGGCGAAACTCTTCTACTGATCAGGAAGAAGAAGCCAAAATTTATAGTCTAAAGTCGTCACGACTGAGCGCCGAGGCCGCGCTTTCCACATGTAAGGAAGAGGGTAACCTTCGTCTCGCTTGAGGTTGTTGGGGTGTTTATAAATCTTAATGGTGTGAATCTTCTTGCTTGTGGTCAGTACCACGTTGGTGTTCAGCGATGGCTGATAACGATACAAGACCTAACCTGAAGTAATGATGGTGTTCAGAGGTAGGGTTTTTTATTAAACGTCCTGTTTCACCTATGTATACAACATTACAACAGCAAGGGATTCAAAAACATCTTTTGATGACGATGCTCAGTTTATCAATGAGTGAAGCAAGAATCTTTATAACTCCGTAACCGTTATTTCGATTGGGCTTTCCGAAAATGATTTAATTCATAATGGATGTTAGCAGGTTGAGATTTCAAACCGGCACGATGCAGCTTACAAGTTAATTAACAACGGATAGTTTCCGAGTTTGGATGATAGTGGGAATCGCCAGTCAGCGTGGACGGGTTTGCGATATTTAGAACGTCGACATTTGCCGTTGGGTTGGCGAGAAACCTTTGCTTTCTATTGTCATAGTAAAGTTGGTCTGGATATTGACTAGTGATATGGCTTAAGAAGACGTGACTAAATGATACAGGTAAAGAGACGTTGGGTTTTAATTTTCTGAAGGCTTCCATTAAAATACTGCCGACGACAGGTGAAAGAGACGAATCCATGGCAGCATCAGAGATTTGATCATAGAACCCTGCTTGAAATTGGATATATATGGAATAGATGAATTTCTCTACAAGGGCAGGTAGACCTTGAAGACCTGTTGGAGTATTGACTAGAATCAGGAATAGGAACCTTAGTATGGAGGGAAGTGGCATCAAAGCTTCTTTTTCAACAATGACACGGTCCAATCTCGGAAGTCTTTCGTTACATAATGGCAATGACCGTGAAGGCCTCCGAAATAAAATTAATTCCTATACATTTATACCAGAGGATGCATGATTTACAACATAATTAAAGAAAATCGACCACTAATCGTCGCCATTTTTTGAGATGACGGTTAAAGCTCACTTTCTATGTTTTGACAGAATGGCTACCATTGGTATGCTATAAATCTCTACCAAAATGCAACTTACTGAGAATTTTTACACTAAATCGTTATAAACATCGTTAAGTTTGGATTCCGATGCCTTAACCTGATTTTTTATAGTGCCTCAAACTAATCCCTTAAACTAAATACTCTGCCACCTAGTTTTAAACAAAAGACGTCAAACAATTGCCTACATTTTCAGAAGAAAAAAAATAAAACCTTTTTCCACGCTGAAAGAATTGGTCATTGAGTGTTTCTTCGCTTTGAAACTATATAAACGATAGCTTTATCTTTTCTCATTCCTTCAGGTAAACATTTGTCAAAGGAGATCCCGAGGGTTTGCATTAATTTCAAATGTCTCGTCTGTGTAAACAGGGTCTTACTAGAGATAAGAGTTCGACTTCCACCACTTTCGGCAATAAATATTTAAACTCATTAGCAGACGCCTCTAATTTTGATGCATAATTTATGGATTGAATTTAGCAAATGTTTAATATTATTAATGTACGTTCAGAACCGTATTAGGGATTTTTATTTATGAAAACGGATCCAACCGCGACGCAAATTTATCCAATTTCTTTCTATTCGACACAGTCGCATTGTGACGTAATAGTTACTGATAGCTAACTTGTACATAGTGCTTCCGATATAACTGAAAGTGACGCAAATTTTGAAAACATCGTCGACTATTGTTCTTCAAATCTAGTTAGTTGAAATAAACAGAATAGCTGACAGATTCGGAGCGTTATGGAAGCGGTTTACTAATTGAAAACCAACAAGGAAAAGAAACTTACGGCACCATGGACTTTTGTTCTCGCTATGGAAAATCGGCCCTTGTGTGCGTGGAAGAATGGTTATATATAAAATTCAGATAGAGAAATTGAGATCACGAAGTGTATGGTATTTCCTGTTGAAGCGGAAATTGCGTGTTCAATAACGTACCAGTTTTATCCTACACAATACAGGGTGCCTCATAGAAGTTGTTCACTCGTTTAGAATGACCATAAAATTGTTGAGTTTTTTTTTTGGTTTAATAGCAAACGCTACTTCTTCTTTAGTAGGTTAAATTGTGCGTTTTTTTCAAACTCTTACTATCTGGTTACTGTTCTTACTACTCTTTCCAGTTGTTTTTCGGACGGTCGGAAAACTTTTTTTTAATTCGTAATGTTCTAAAAATGAAAAACTTGAGTTATCATTTGAAAAGCAGCTGTGTTGTTATAGCAACTAAGCAATGACAGTGACAGTTTAAATTTGTTTAATCCCAAGAATAACTAACTATAAACTGACAATGATTAGGCGACACCGTTTAAGCACTCTGTATAATTGCTCTATCAAATTCCATTAACGTCTGTCAAGACTCGTCGCAATCTTTTTACACCTGTTATAACGCAATAAAAGCCTGTTTACTGCAAAATAAACAAACAATTTCAAAAGATTATCGTTTGAGCAATTGGCTTTGCTTTCGCATTCTCTTTATATCGCCAGTATTTCAAGCAGCCGTCGTGCGAATGGCATTTGTTTGTAATATTACGCTGTCGCCAGGCCCGTACCTAACCTTTTCTTATAATGCTAATTTAAAGAAGAATGTCTTAACAAATCACATACTTCTGGTGACCTTTCTCTGTTTCCGTGACATTTCTTAGTTGATTTGTTTTTTTTTAGAACATATTTTGGACTTCTGACGATAGTGCTCTGCCTACCAAGCTCTCAAATTTGACTTACAGTGTACGATCGCAGCAGTTTTGACGCATACAACGCAGGGCGTATCAATAATTTTCTATGTCCAATGTTTCCGCGTGATGTAGAAATAACTATAGACAAATTGCATATCATGACGAGCTCGACAACCGTGGTTGGTTAGAAATGGTTGCCTTTTTTAAACTGGCAGTCAGTGGAGACTGATTTATGAATAGGTTGACAAAGTTGATTTTTAAATAATGTTAAAACAAGAGTTATTCGCATTTATTGTTCCCAAATCCTCAATAATTTTTGTCTGACTAGGTAGGCAACTTTATGTGCTTTTGTTATTAACAAATTTCTGGCTTGATGTATTACAATTGCAGTGTTGTTATCTTATGGGAACACTCCAATTTTTCAGTGTTTTTTGTGGTTCCTTTTGCCAAAAATGTTGGGGAGTTTTGATAACCTGGATTGTTGAACATGTGGTTGGTTTCTCACGTTATTTTCCATTTGAAAATTCGTGCAGGCAAGTTGTATGCCCCCTCGGCGTAGTGCTTCAATTGAGGGCCAATTGGTTTGGTTATATGGAGGATCTGGAAGTACGAATGCCTTTTGACGTATGAATTATTGGTTAATGTTAATATTCTTACGTCCATCGCCTCGGCGGATTTATCTGGGCCAGCTTTACCCCATGCACGTTCACATCTGGCTACCCTTCAACATCAGGTTAGCTTACGATAGCTCCTGTGTCCTTATCGAGGGGCTCACCTAGAATTTTTACGCTTTTTAGCCAATTTGCAACTGGATTTCACAATATCCACCTGGATTTCGCAATCTTAATGGGAAATCGCTCTGCGTTGCACTTCTTGAAAGCGCTAGAAGCATCGCCTGCTTGCAGTCTTTTCGCCCCTTGGTTTCAAGGCAAGGCCCCCTGCGTTACTCGATCCGCCGCAGTAAGCTGGCGGCCTCTGCTCCCCGTCACCTTGACGCTCCAGGTGTGTCCCGGAAGAGCTGGTGGCTCTAGTTCGGCTCTCGCCACCCTAATCTGTGTGAATCGCCCGAAATGCTTAATTTAGGGAGTGTACCGTTACGGCCAACTCAAAGTGCACGGCAGATTTTTAGCGTGTAATACGATATTCTAATCATAGACGTCGAGTTTTGACGTTTACGTTTGTCATCAACTGTCATAGAACTGAAAACTCGAAAAATTCCCAGACATTTGTCAGAAGCAGAGAAAATGCGAGCTATTACAAAACTGAAAGAGAACTGGTCGCTGAGTCGAGTCGCAGCAGATTTGCATGTGAGCAAGAGCTGCATTTTCAAAATTAAAAATCGTTTTGGCAGTAGAGACTTCTGCAAGAAAAGTTTTTTTAACCCCAGAGAACAAAGAACGAAGAATACAGTTTGCAACCGACTATTTGAATGAAATCGACGATTTTTAGAACAGGACTGTTTTCTCAGATGAAAAGGTATTTCAATCATTTACCAATTGACGATTAAGGGTGTATAATAGACCACAAAATTCAAGATTTGAGAAGCAATATTATTCAACCCTTAAGTAGTGGACGATTCTCTGTAGACGTATGGGGATGGATCAATGCTCACGGATCTGGGGCATGCTATAGAATTAATGGTCGACTGAATGCTGAAAATTATTGCAATATTTTGCAAAATGTGATGCTGCCATCTGTAAGAGAGGTCTTTCCTAATCAATTTACTTTTCAACAGGCAAGATATTACTTAATTAATTAATTTTGTTTATGTTAACGTAATTGATAACATTATTTTCACAGGATAACTGTCCTGTGCATGCAGCAGGGATTGTTCATTGATGGTTTGATGAGAATAATATCAATTTATTACCATGGCCTGCAAAAAGTCCGGACTTGAACCCTATCGAAAATGTTTGGGGGTATTTAACTAACAAAAATTATACCAGGGAATTTGCACCAAACAACGCCGATGAATTATGGGAAAGAATAATAAATGCTTGGAAGGAACTCAGAGGATACAATATGGAAACATTGGTCAACTCTATGCGAAACAAACTGCAAAGCGTAGTAGCAATTGAATACTGATACATATTTATTAAATACATATTATTACATGTATAGTTTGTTTACTTGTGAAACTTTGCTAAAATACAAACATTAAAAAAGTAATACCTATTCTTACAATCACAAGCAACGCCACTGGAGAAACCCTCATTTAATAAGCCGAAAAATCGCAAAAATAACCATAGTAACAAAAAACCGTGCACTTTGAGGTGTCCGTAACTGTACATGTACTAGCAATAAGGCATTTTATGCAATTCGTCTCACCTTACGTGTTTTTAGTTTAGATTCATTAGCATCGTCTCGCCTTTTGTATTTTAGTTTAGCTTTCGGGGTAGCTGCATTACTCGTGCTAGCTATTTAATTGGCAGGATAGTTTGGAAGCCCCTCTCTGGTGCTGCAAGCTTTGTTTAAATTTGCCCACTTTCGTTGCATGACAGCCATAGCTAGATTCCTACAAAGAAATAGTAATACAGCATTTTGGGGTCTTCGATCGACCATAAAATTATTGTAGGACGATCGTACTTAGGTCACGGCCAAACCGCTGTATTTTGGGCCTCCTTTTTGCACGAGTCCAGCCTTTATTATTTATAGGTTAAAAGCGAAATTATCACGTTAGGTTGTGGTTCTTGAACCGCCCGCGGACTCGTAACGGTCAAAATTTAAGCTTTCGTAAAGAAATTTTGCTATTGTCAGTTAATACTGTTAGGAGCATATTCAAGCCGTTGTTGAAACAATCATAATAAGCATGATGAGTTTAACATAGAAATCTCTTCGACCCTGTATGATCATACAATCGTAAGGCTTTTCGCCTCCTCAAAATTTTGTCATAATACCAGTTTGAGCTAACGATCGGGGTTGAGGTTAGCTGAACGCTTGCATTGCCCCATTTTGCAGTATCGTGCTTAATAGGGTCCGTGCTAATTTTTGTACCTATTTTATACATGCGTTTTCATAGTTATACGTTCGCCGGAATTGTTCCGACCTTGTCGGCCGTGTGTGAACCTCCCCTTCACTGGGCTTCCCGTTAGTTAATTATCCCCTAGTGGGCAATTTTAAAATTTGGGTTTTAGCTTAACTTGATGTTTAAAACCAACTTTACCTATTTCTATTAAGCTTTCCGTGCCTATTTTAGCGCAACGTGATTACATTTGTTTATGCCCATGGCTTTTTAATGTGCTTAGGTTAGGTTAGATATTGATTTGTTTGTCTATATCTATTTATTATTGCTTCTATATGTCGATTTGCCTGTCTATTTATACCCTAATGTTTGCACTAGATAACCAATTGTTAATTAAATAAATATTGTTAGGAGTTATTGGTTTTGTTATTATTTGGTTTGCTGGACTTATGTTATACCTTGGGGAGGTCCGACTCAAGTATTTATCGACGTCGAGGACCTGGCGCCCTCTCCCCTAGTTTTTTTCAGCTTCGCTGGAATCCCGACCCTTCCCGACTAGTTAGTCAAATTTGGCCGATATTTACCAGCCGGCAAAATACCAAGCATAACTTTCGCCACCAGGTAAGGCCGACCCTTTAATCCTCACAACTTCATTTGTTTTTGAAATTTTAATACGTCGTATTCTAGCGTTAACCGCTTTTTCTTGAACTTAAGTCGGCTCGTGTAAACAGAGCGTTATTATTTCCAATGTTGTACCTGCCAGTGCCAGAAATATCCCTCCGCGATAAATATTGCAACTGTTTTGGGGGCGTATTTTCGCGAGGCGGATTATAAGTGCCAGCTTTCGAAACTGCGAGGGTTGACGTGTGTGACGTAATTAGGCGTACGAGGAAAAACGGAAAATAGCTCTTTATTAAGGTGGAAAGGTAGATCGAGCAAGAGCTACCCACGTTCGGATTCTCGGGAAATTGATTTATAAGGCGGCTGTATGGAACAACAATAAAATGTTCGGAGACATTGCTCTCACCGGGGTTATTAATAAAGTACGAGCTCTCAACCTGAACGGTCCGCGCACTCGCCTCCACTGATCAGTTAATTTTTAGCAAGTTTCATTCAGGACGCCCTATCGCTCTTAGAAGTGCAAAATGTTCAACTAAAGTTTCAAGCTTTATAGAATGTATATTTATCTTCCGGCGTATGCGGAAGTGATTCTATTTTTATTTTTTGTTTTTAAACAAAACACTGTTTAGATTAACTCAACTATTTGATGAGTTTCCTTTATAAAACTGTTTTGCGGCGTTCAGAAATACTATAGCAATTTATATTTCATTAAAGTTATTTTTCTGTATTGTCCAGTGTTTTAGAAATATTTCAACATTATTATCTTTTAGAACAAATGAACCAAGAAGCTCTTGAACATATAATAAAAAAAAATACTTGACTGCGTGGTATTTCTAATATCAGAGAGGTTGCTTCGTGTGAAACTGGGCTAAAAATGCCAGATTTCACGAAACAAACAACTTCCCAAGGTGTCGAAATACCTGGATAAAAGAAAACAAATTATCATTTATATAGTGTCACTAAGAGAAGGGAAAAGCATTGCACGTACACAGATATCATAACGTAAATGCAATCATGTTGTATGGTCTGTTAGCGACACATTGCCAATAGGAAGAAGTCTGACATAAATGCAAAAGAATATCAGACGGTGGAAGAAAAGAAAATGAAAAACAAAGAAAATCATTGACAGTATAAAAACAAATACAGCGGAGACCGAAATGTACATTTTTCCCTGCTTTGGGCCGAATAATTTAGCTATACCCATCTGGTGACATCTCCTGGAATGCAATACCTAAGACAAGTGATGGGGAAAACAAAATGGAATAGAGTAAAAAACAATTGTAAAGGAAGGACTGGAAGTAAGACAGTAGTAGAAGAAATAAAATATATACAATAACAATGGTATGGACACATAAACTCAGTGAATTACAGCAGATAGTCCAACATAAAACTAAAAAGAACCTTGTGGGATTACTTAATTAATGGCGAGACAGAAAAATGCAGCAATGCAGCAGAAATTATAAGGATTATAATATATGTAACACGTTTTTACTTTATGCTATTTTTGTTGACTTAGCTAGCTCACTACATATGAAACCTTACTTAAATTACCTCAGTTTGCAGCTAAGAAGCGCCACTATCTGTCAAAACCAGGAAGCTAACCTGCAACTCAAATGCTAAAACCAACTTCAAAGATACAATTTGTTCTCACAAATAAACAAATATATATTTCCAAAAGACCGAACAAATCTACATGCAATTAAATGGAACTCGGTTTAATTTCCCGTACAATTATTTCGTGTACGTATATTTCCATTAATCGCATTCCTTTCCGGTAGCGTCGAAATCCTCAGACAACCTTGAGCAAACGCTTATCGCCCAGACTGCAAACATCCCCTATACGTATCAGGTTACCTTAAGCTCGTGGCCTGAGAACTGCAAAGCAGCTGATCGGTCTGGGCCCAGATACCAAACGAGTGGCCACGTCTTCAATCTTGAGTGACCCGAAACATTTAAATTTTCTACGAAAATGTGTTCCGGGGAATTACGCGTCAATTGGCTCTTTGGAAGATAGCGCCACGGAACAATATGGATGCTATGAAACCTCTTTGCGGCGTCGCAAATGCGTACTTACCAAGTACACGGTTAATTGGCACTTCGAAGCGCAAACGTAAACACTTAGGCAGCAAAATGCCTAGTGAAGTAAGAGGAAATATTGCGAAGGTAATATTACTGGTAATTTAAGTAATATTATGTAAAGTTACCGAAGATAATTTTGATAATATTACCACATGATTATTAGTGGTAATATAATTAATAATACGTAAAGTTAGCTGTTTGTTTGCATTACTCGCGCATAGAGCGTCGAGTATCCGGTACTTCTCCCTCATTATGTGGCATGGCCTCACAGGCTGTTGCAATTTAATAAAATAGGCTTGCAGCATATACAGGGTGCTTCCAACAATGTTTTTATTATTTTTAATTCGTAATAGAATTCGTCAAAGTCAACAACTTTTTTGAGAACTGTTTTGCATATCTTCTTTAGTTATTAAGTTAGAATTGTTTAAAAATTAGCTTCAAAATTTGCTGCGCGCCTATGGATGAGAAAAATTATCACGTGTTTCATTGTAATCGACAGGGAAACAAATGTATTATACTTCATTGTAAAAATTGTCGGGGAAATGACTTAATTATGGAAAGCGGCCTAGAAGATTCGTTAATTTATGGGTGGGGGGGGGGGGTAAAATGTAAAAGAAAACATAAGCTTTCGATAAAGTGGAACATAGAAATTTTGTTGTTCTTGACGAGCTATATTACTGGTTAAAATTAATGTACTTATTTCGCAAGCACCCTGTATATTACATAATTACAATTTACTTTAATAATGATGAAGACGATATAGACATGCAAACGGATTGTCTAGGAAGTTCCAATGTAGAGGAGGTAGAAGAGGAAGATGAGACAGCGTTACCTCAGATACTGACAGTTTTACTAAAGAAGACTGTCTGAATTAATATCAAAAATTTAAAATATCTCACTTATTGTTATTAATCTCGTTTTTTTTCTTTTATTTACGCTTTTGCTACTTGTATATTTTAAGTTTTAATAAACCAATTTTATGGTTTTTGTTTTGTATGGGTAATATTACCCTTATGTTACCGGTATTACTACTAATTATTAAATTACAGGTAATTTCACATCATTATACATGCCGTTTTATTTATATCGCTGCATGCGATTTACACTTTTAGAGTCGCTGGGGATGTGTGCGTTGAGGCTTGGCACGGCAGCGACGAAAAGCTTTCCTGAGATCGTTGCAGACACAAAATCAAACGATTCACGCACTTTAACTATACTAAATTAACAATGATTAAACCTAATATCTAGTAATTTAATTATTAAAATAAGCAATTCAGGCGAGGGAGGCCAGGTATTCGTTTCAATGCAGAGAATGAAAAAGAGAAAGGTAAAGACATCTGGCATTACAGTCAGAAGTAACTAATCAGTTTTTTGGATGCGCATGCATTATTATATTTTTAGTAATGGCTTTACTGTGGTTGTTACAAACATTTTGCACATGTATTACATTTTATTCGACTCTTCCTGTCATATTTTCTTTGGCAAAGATAATATTGTCCGTGTTAATGTCGAGTTTCATCGGGATTTTTTGTTAAATACGTGTATTAGTGTTATACTAAATAATGCTTTTTTTCTGGTAAAACAACTTAAAAAAACTATCTTAGATATAAAGACTAAAGAAAAATATATGCACGAAAATGAAAGATCATAAGCGTAATTGCATAAATGTAATAACTACAACAAAATCTCAAGAATTGGGGTACACGTGCACCCCACATGGTATACGGAAGGTTAATAAAACTGGAAGAAAAAAACATTACACAGAAAACGTGCAGGTGTCAAGATGAAAATAGATACAATAAACAACAGAAAAGTAGAGCTGAAAGCAGTATGTAACCTGTGAACAGAGAAAAACTTCTCATAATAACGAAGAACTCCAAAGAGGTAAAATACTAGAACTAATGTGTTACGTTTCATTTGCGCTGCCTTTCGATTTCGCATTCTGTAGTATTCAGTCCGCGCTGTTGCGCATCTGCTCGCACGATTGAGGAAATAAAGGACACAGAATACAAAATCAAGATGGAAAAACACAACAAAATGGGAATATTGGACAAAGGTTGTCGCTTATAGACAATTACCGCATTACCTTGAAGGTTAAATAGCGAAGAAGACCACTATTGCAAAATATAGATGCAAAAATGAAGAACGGATAGGGAAGAAGTAGTTACAAGATGGAAAAATTATGTGCAGACTATATAGAAGAGCAGAATGTGCAATAGTTCATCCGGTATATGGTTATGACAAGAACAGGAATGTTGGAGAATGATCGATGAAAACAAAGATCCTGCAAAATAGGAAACAATTAGCCTGGATCAAAAAATCTATCAATATAAGCAATTAATTTTAATTTTTACTTGTAAAACAATTTTATTTTTTTATTCTTTTGATGCTCAATTCCCGACACTATAAAATAAAGCGACTAAAGTGAAACTAAAGGAAAGTAAAGTATTTATGACTAAGTTATTAAACTAGCAAACAGATGCTAAGGAAAAACCTTTTATATTATCCCTAATTTAAACAAACATGTATAAAGGTTACAGGATGTTCTTAAAGAAATAAACATTGTTATTTCTTGTTGTCATTGTTCTGAAAACAATGTGGTAGCTGTTTTACATTAAAATAATAAAATCAAACAAAGGGCATTGCCAACTACATCAAAAAGTACTCTGTGAGAGAATAATAATTATTAAACTTCTATAAATAGCAGATTTAATTTGTTCTCATTAAAAATAAAAAAGCAAACGGAAATGTAAGATATTCAACGCTGCATCTAAACAGTTCTCACCCTTTACACAGATTGGAAGCATCGTATAACGAGCAACAGTTTTTGTAGAGTAGATATAATCAAATCTGAATGTAATTAACTATGCGATCCTTATGTAATACAGTGTATTAATTTTGCAGCATTGTGTGGCAGCATCATTAAAACATAAACTCTGTTTCAGTACGCTGGTCCCGTGGAAGCTATTTAGGCAGGAGCTTAATCAAGTTCATCCAATTAATTCAGGGTTAGAAGCAATGGCATTAAAGTCCACAATAGACCTCACCTGTAACGATTACATATCAAATTTTGAGTTCGACGTTTTTACAAGGTAAGCGCATACATTAATCATTTTACCCGTTTGCAGCAGCAGTTCCGAATTTTCAACTGAGTTTTTTATTGTTGTTTTAAAGCTCTTACATTAGGGCTGTAACAGTGAGTTATTTTTGAAGCACTTTGATACTTTATATATAGTTTTTATTTGCAGTAATGTCGTTAAAGACCATTTCAAACTGTCTCATGTTTCCATAAAAAACATAGCAATAATAATGGTAGTAGATTTTTCAAAAACTTCTAACATTACAATTAACACTGCATCCACCTCCAGTCTTCTTATACTTTTTGTAACTGTAATAATTCCATACAGCATTCATTGGTATCTATATAGAAAGGTAAAAAACATGTTAAAAATGATAATTGAATGAATGACCAAACAAACATAGTTTAAAGTACCACTCATTCCTCGGCATTTTTAGTATTTTATCAATTCAATGGCTTTTTATAATAATTTTCCAATAGTTTTCTACCATTTCACGCAAGTTTCAACTGTTTTATAATATATGTGTAATATCCTTTATCTAATAGACGTGTCTGTCCGGGACGCTGTTTTGTCTGTCTGGGACGCTGTTTCAGCAGCCAAACCGTAAGAGATAGAGAAAAAAGTTATTAAAGTTATATGTTTGGAATGGTCATGTCAGGTCAGGAACCAAATTTCAGTCTCTAACACTAATTATTATCTTAATAATTATCCTAATCCTAACTTTTTAGGTTAGATTCTAGGCAAATTTTATCGAGGCGAATGCGACTGGTAGTTTGCTACCAACAATGACTTCATATACGTACGTGTGGTGAATACGCGTTCTATTTGCAAAACGGTCTTTTTTGTTTTATTAAATGAGACATTTGTCTCACTGGACTGCTAGTCTTACTATAATTTTAGAAGATTTAATAAGAATTTCATCATGTAATAATTTCAAGATAATTTCACACCATTGCACACATTTTTCATGCCATTACTAGCGTGTCAACTATTTTATAACTAGTAAAAGCCTTTCTCCACCAGGCGTACGTACTGTATATGTGTGTAAATTGCGCCCGATAGAGCTTGGGCAAAAATGTCGTTTATATAGCAGATTCATATATTGATGTCAAACGTTAACTTGTGCAAATCATATCTTCAAAACTTTCTCTATGACTTTCTCCAGGTTTGATTTTAAATGTTAATTTGGAGTATAAGGAGATCCTAAACTAAGTACTAAAACTATAGGTTACGCCGATGAAAAAAAAAGTTTTCACAACTACCCCTATACTATATCATCCCCTATAGTTTATCCCTCAAGTACTATTTTAGTAATTGTTTACTCTTAAGGACTAACTTTTATCAAAATTTCAAGTTTACGTCTTTTGGAAGGGGTCGAAACGTGAAAAGTTTAATCTTCTTAGAACTGCCATATTGAATTTTGCGGATTTGGGATTTTTTCCATCAGCCTTAGGTCCTAACAAATATCTACTCCGAATTTCAGGTTTGTAGGTGATCGGGAAGTGCAACCTTTTTTTGCAACAGACCTTTTGCATCCCCTATAGTTCGACCCGCATGTATTACTTTGGTAATTTTAGACACTAAGGGCTTTTCCTATGATATGGACTAACTCCTATAAAAAATTAAAATGTCTACGTCTTTTTAATGGGGTCGTAAGGCTGCCATATTGGATCCTCGCCATATTAAGTTTTCCAGATTTGGGATTTTTCCATCAACCTTAGGTACCAAGAAATGTCTATTCTGAATTTCAGGTTTGTAAGTGATTGGGAAGTATATACAGTGTGTCCACGGATGGAGTTGACAATAGGAAAAAATCTGTATTATTAATCTAACGACGAAAAGTCATTCTTTATAAAAAAAATTGCTTATCAAGAAAATAACATTAGAATATAAAAATCTTAGATTTGATTTACAGCTCATGAAATTATTAAGAAAACATGAAAATGTATCAGGAGACAATTATCAATATTTATTATTTTACACAAAGATTTTATAAAACAAAGCTGTCTAACCTAAAATGAAGTTTAATACAAAATGTACGTAGCTACCTACCTCCCACTTCAACTCATTTTTCGGCTCTCTTAATAAATTCTTCGTACACTGTACGAATGGTTTGTGGCTGATTCAGTTCATTTTTGATTAGAAAATTTCTATTTAAGCTTTATTTTAGGTTAAAAACAGCTTTGTTTTATAAAAATTTTGTGTAAAATAATAAATATTGATAATTGTCTGTTTTTATGAAAGAGTACTACATTGAAACACAATTAGAAAATTCTCAATGTGGGTGTAGGCCCAACCCCAGCACCACAAATCACATTTTCATATAACATAACAACTTAACAAAAAGATATGAACTTGCGATTTGGCCAAAGCTTTCAACAAAATACAAAGCAAACAGTTGTGTGAATGTTCGTGTCACTATGAGGTGCCAGAAGATCTAATAGCAGCTATTAACAGCTTGAACATTCGCAACTTGAATTATGTTCAAATGAGAAACGTTCAAAGTTGAAGAAGAGGTCAGGCAGGGGTACATTAAATCCATTGTTGTTCATTACATTAATGAATCAAATAATGAAAAGCGCTAAAAATAAAGTTATATCTACAGATTGATAATCGCCATCTGTCACATATAACATTAACGGGACGTGCCTTCGCAGATTTAATCATTTTTGCTGGTTCACCAAAATATTTGTTGGAGAACTTCAATGTTTGAAGTGTATATACTCCTTTTATCAAAAAATTTGATTATTAATGCTGGCAAACTAAGTTGATAGCTTTTACCAAGAATGACATGACACTAAATATCACATTACGGAATAAACATGTGCAACAAGTAAACAACTATAAATACATAGGGTCAACGACGGAAAACAATGGCAGTTTCCAAACAGAACAGAACAGAATAAACAGTGCAACAAAACTATTTTGTGTTAAACAAATTTGGCCTTAACAATATCAAAAACAACAATATACCAAACCATATTTACAGCAACATTAACATATGGGAGTGAAAGCTGGATGTTAACAAAGAAGTAAGAAAGTAAATTACAATCCATCTAAATGAAGTTTCTTAGTATAACAGAAGGGGTGAGAGGATAAGATGAGAAACAAAGCTGTTGGGGAAAATCTATATCTGAAATCAATCAAAGAAGTAATAGAAGAAAACTAACTTAGATGGCTAGAACGGACTAATAAAGTGGTCTGGTTGACAAAAGATCATAGACACATTTCAAGAGCTAGGTCCACAAGAGAACCAAAGGAAAAACAAAAAAGAAGCAAGGAGATTAGTAGAAACTAGGAAAGAATAGAGATGCTTCTGTAGGAGGTCACGGCATTAATGAATAAACCTGTGACACCACTTATGGTACAAATGTATATATGTACCATAACAGATATCAAAAATTATGAAGACAAAATATTACCTGTTTAGCTGGAAAAAGATGTGTATGGTTCTCATTAGTGCTGACAAAATTGTTAAAAAGTGCAAACCGGTTAACCGGTTTACAGAAAAACCGGTGTTTAAACCGTTTACAAACCGGTTTTCAATCAGTTTTCAAACCGAATTGAACTAGGATTATAAACCAGTTTAAACCAGACTAGATTGGAAAGTATGAATTTCCAAATGAATATTTTTGCGTGCAGTTGTACTAATCTAAAAGAAATTGAATTTATCTCGCATCTTTAAGAAACTAACTGATGTAGGTGACTTTAACTTCTCTCCAAATTACTGTGTAAAAGGTTCGTAAACTGGTTTGTAAACAGGTATTTAAACAGGTTTGTAAACCGGTTTAGAAACCGGTTTTTGATAGATGAAAAAACGGCGGTTAACCGTCAAACTGGTTTTTTACCAGCACTAGTTCTCATCCTTTGCCATTAAATAGTGATCTGCGTCGAGACACTCGTGCTACATCAATCGGTAGTCGGCCTATAATAACCAACAAATTCTCAAAAGAGAACTTCTACCCATAATGAATATCATACCAAGTGTCACCCAAATCTATCCAAGCGTTCTATTGTTTTAAGCAAAATTGAAACGTGACGTGGAAACTGGAACATGCTGTATTTGACAAACTAAGGATCTGAGTCAAAACCCCTACAGGAATTTTCGACTTGTCTTTATGTTACAATGTACCACCAGAAGCTACACGGTACACTTGTGAAACACTCTGTATATAAAAGCAAGTGGAGCTGTGTCTGTCCGTCTGTCATGCTGGATTGTCACCAAACAGACGTACGTCCTTCAGACTGCATTACTACTGCAGGATACTGTACAATTGTAGAACGACAATTCATTTTAATATAGGAACTGATCAAAATAATCAATAATGACATACATGCTGGAGAATCTGTGTCGGATGGGAAGTGCAGAGGGGAGACTGAAAAGGGACCCAAAAAGTAGGTGCATCACCCAGCCTAGAAGAAAAGATTAAAGTGGTAGAAGAAGAAAAACTGAAGGTAGTCAAAAATCCATTGAGGTTGAAACAGTTGATGATAGTCCCTTCCCCTCTTGTCTTATGATGGGCGAGTTCTTTCTAGTTTTATAATATACTCAAAGCATCTCAACAATAACTCTCTAAGATTGTCTAAGAATTTCATGGTGTTGTAGTAATTTCAAGATAACTTTGTACCATTGTACAAGATTTCTACTATTTCTTTCTTCGTAGAAAATGAAAGTATTGTAATCGAAAAAAATCACCTTTCGAGATTTCTTCAGATCTTCACGTTTCAGAGTCCCTAGATGACGAAAAACATATGTTCTCAATTTCGTCTGTCCGTCCGTCTGCCTGCCTGTCTGTCCGTCTGTTCACAGTATAGTTCAAAAACTATTCACTAGAGAAAGACGATATTTTGCATGCGGATTATATGTGTACCTGGCTCTATTTTTGCTTTAATTCAAGAACTATTAGTTTAATAAAAGTAATATTTTGCACATAGCTTTGGGTTTTACCCTCGACGAAAATAGGCATATTTTGGTCTCGACAGATACAGGGTGAATACATAAAAAAATAAAATTCTTTTTACTTTGATATTTACAATTTTGAGATTCAAAACTTCCACTTAGAAGGGAAGTTCCATGTAAAGCCCTTTACAGGTTTACAAATATGCAGTAGCATGTTTTGATTATTTTGTATTCAAATAAAAACCTTTAAACAAGCTTCTAAATTATTTCCTAGAGCTTGAACTCTTTAGTGATGATATGGATTGAAGCGAGTACTTCTTGTTATTCTCCAAACTTGATCAACAGATGATAATAAAGACATCCATATATTTTACACTTGCTAACAAACCTAGTTTCTGCATATTCTGGTACATAACGCAATTGTTTGCACACTGAAAGGCGGATCTATTTGTACTAAATCAAGAACTTTTTCATCATTTATAGGTTTACGAACAATTGTGTGGCCAGCTACATGTCTTGCATTGAAAGCTCCATGTTCCCTCTACTGACAGTGAAATAGAGAAAACCACATGTGTAGGCCGTCTCCTATTTGCATATCTTTTTAGCATTTCCATCGCACCAACGATGAATGTAATGCATGTCTGCATATTCTTCAATTGAATATAACGTCGCTGTAACTAACTTGTAAATTACAACGGGAAGGATATAAAGAGGAAACCGATAAATTCAGAATCACTGTAATAAATTGACAAGTTAGAAGTAATCATTTGTTAAAATATAAAAACAGCACACGATGCCTTAAAGGCCCGTGGCTTTAATTTTTCTCCATTCATTTCTGTTCATTCCCGATACTTCCCACCTATCTGTGATACCCATTTCTGCTAGATCTTTGACTGATTCTAGCTTTGGGAGATCTTGCTCCTCTGTTTTTCCCTTCGGATTTCACTTTGAGGATCAACTTTGATGAACTATTTTGCTTTATCTTTGATATGCAACCTAACCATTTAATGATAAATGCATCTGAATTTCATCTGTCCCAGGGCATTTATTGTTTTTAAGAGTATTTATTATTTTTTTATTTCTTCTAATGTAGGTTGAATGGCCAGAATGAAATAACAGTACATTGCAATAGAGCAATCTGAAGAAAGCAGGCAGAAGGACATGGAAAAGCAATTGAGAAGCAATGAACTCTATAATAATTAAACAGTGCATTTAACGTGAGCGAATAGAAGAGCAAATAATAAAAAAACGTGTTTGTGTGTGGGACGTAAATAAACGATTTTTAAATATAAGAAACAGACAATAATTTTAGTTTGTAAGAAATTTGAAAATTTAAATTTATGTAATCAAACTGATTTCCATTATGTACATAAATTAACCAAAACTTATTTTCGTTAACATAGTTACCATAGCAATAGACTCTAATTTGATTTAATAACAGGGAGAACAAATGAATAATTAAATTAAGCTTGACAGTGTAAATTATGCTCCACTTTAACTATATTTTTAATGCAATAAATGAGCATTTTTCAAGTCAAAAAGTTTACCCATATGCATATCCAAGTTTGAGTGGTATTGTTAGTGAAGGTTTTCGCCACCAAAAATAAAAGATTTCTCAAGAGCGTTCCCGAGGATTCGCCAGCCGATCCAGCTCGAGATTTCGACAACTGCGTCCAGCCAAGATAACAATCCTAAGCCGGGGGTTTGTACTGCAACACCGTGGGCAGGACTGCAGGAGTGCTACCGTGCATTGGAACTAAATGCGGTGGACAGGACCGTATCAGATAATTTGTAATTTACAATCAACTTGGAACCCAACTGAGTTAAAGAGTTATTGCTTTACTGAGAGCTAGCGTTTTATAATTAATTGCAGATAAATAAAATATAAAAACGGGCACATAACCATTTATTTTTTAAGTTCCGTACACAGTAAAATATTAAAATCAGTGAATTGTGCATATTGGATTTTGCTCTAACTTACAATTAAATATTAATTAAAAACCAGTCATTAGAGAGCATCCATTGCAGTATATTTCCAGCCTCCTGGGAACTCCATGGAACATGGAAAATGGTTGATCATAAACAGTTTCTGGTACCTTATTCGAATGCCATTTCCTTAATTTCGTTCTTGTTCTGTGATTTTCTGTAGTTTGACTTGAATTTAAATTTCTTTCAGATCACTTTCTATTATTATTCTTGATGAGTTTAATTTGTTTTTTTCTTTCATAACGTGTATTTTCTACTCCCAGCTACCCATTTCTACGATAAACTTTTACTTTTTCCCACTTTAAACGCGTATTGTATTTTTGTTTCAATCTGTAATTTATTTTGCACCAATTTTTCAACGCTTTCAGATTTTCTCTTTGGTAATTCAATTATTTTATTATTATAATTAACCTCTTCATTTCTTTTCCTTCATTACCCAGTTTATCGTCAATTTTTACAATTCTTCATTCACATGCTTCTTTTTCACCTTTCCAAATTCTTCCCTTAGTTCTTCATTTTTCTTATTAAATTACATTTTTGGTTTCATTCGAGGTTTCGTCTTTCTGAATTTCTCCACTGGGGTTTTTATGTTGTTGTTTATTAAAAATAATGTTTAAATTTTATTAAACAAGGTGCGAAAAAACTGTTTTACTAAGCAAGGTGCGAAAAAACTGTAACTATTTAAAATTATTCGTGTTGCTAACAGTAAAAGTAAAGGGGTTTACACGGAGTTCCCTCGCTCAAATTACATCACTTTGCAAAAAAAATGTAGTCCACTGGTTCGAACTCCGCGCTACCAGTCGAATATTTGAGCGCAGTTTCTAGTCCCCCACTCGGGTCCGCCGCTTGAACAACTGAGCCACGACCGTGCTCGAAATGTACAAGTTTCTGCGGCGTTATAAAGATACCATACTATTCTGTCCCATTTGTGATGTTCACCCTGTATCTGTTAAGTTTCATTTGATGATAAAGCCCGAGTTATGATCAAATTATTACTTTTATTTATTTCTCAGTTAAACCAAAAATAAACAAAATTAATTTTTTTAAGGTGTTCACTCTGTATATATTTCTCTGAAATTTTCTCGGTTTCATGCCAGGTAGATATATTATAATCTGCATGCAAAATATCGCCTTCCTCCAATAAATAGTTTTTGAGTTATACCAGATTACATAATTTAAACAAGTAGAGACACTCAGCGGCGGTTCGTTTGATGCCAAAATACCGATTTGAATGACCTTAAACGGCTTCTGGGGGTACTTTCTGGTAATACTAACAGATAGCGCCACTATTTTACCACATAATGATTGGCAGCAGAGCACGTAAAACTGTGCTTTCATAACATTATGCTGTAATTTAGTAATAATTTCAACATAATTTTGTCTCATTTCATAAGGCGTGCAACTTATTGATATGAGTGTTGTCAGAATAATTTAACTATCAGTGGCCCTTTTAAACAACGTACTCCATAGTCATGTTATACCATATTAAGCAGTGTTCGTACATTCCAGATTATTTCAACCATGGGCAACGTTGCTGCGCAACTGGCAAATCCTAGCTGTAACGCATCCGGGCTACGTGGCGTTCCTCACCTACGACGAAGTGAAAGCCCGCCTTCAGAAGTACATCAACAAGGCAGGAAGCTACGTGTTCAGACTGTCGTGCACGAGGCTTGGCCAGTGGGCCATCGGCTATGTTACATCGGACGGCGAAATCCTCCAAACCATACCTCAGAACAAAAGCTTAATCCAGGCCCTGCTAGATGGATACCGAGAAGGGTTGTAAGTTTCTTTATATATTTTTTTTAGTAATAGTAATATGGACGTTCGTCGGAATATAGCCACACTTGAGATTTCCAGCAATCCTCTTTGAAGGGTGGATAAATACCCAACACCTATTTTGTTACTGGTTCCTTCCTACCTGTGTTTTTTCCTTCTGTTTGGTCACTACCTCCATTAGACGGAAATCCTCTTTGATGAGATGTTTTATCGGACTTTTTCCACTGTCTCGGGTGTTTTTACACATTTCGGGAGCTTTTGGTCTGCTCCCGTCATCAGGTGAATGAACTGGTTAGTCCTGAGGTGGACTGATTTTTGTACGTCTTTTTCACGTACACTTGTGCCTATTTCAGAGTTTGGACCTGGGACCACTGATCACTATGATTATGAGTGTGTCACTCTTACCACTAAGCCACCAGCACGGCCATATATTTTAGTTACAAACTATGTATGTTACCGGTGTATGTGCAGTCGACTCTGTAATTCTCTGTGCAGTAGTGGTATCTAAATGGGCTTTATTTCTCCCTACGGAATTTGTTTTCTTCTTCAGCTACAATTGATGCGTTATCCCATTGTATGCGGTGGTCTTCCTTGGAGACGTGTTCTGCGATCTTGGATTTGATGGTTTCGCCCTTTCTAATATCTTGATGGTGTTCCGATTATACCACTCCCTACAACATCAACCAGTGAAAAACTGTAAAAATGCATAGTTACACATGTACCAACTTTGAATAATGTATATAGCAACAGTGATAATCATATACGTTCTTGACTAATAACTGATAGTCAAATACCTTCACAAACATCGGATTATTTGCTGAAAGTACAGTCGTCGTAGCAATCTAGCCGAATGCAACTCGTATCTTCTTGATTATCAAGTCATTTCTGTTTCCACTCGATATATTGATTTACTCGCGTGATTGCCAAACAATATATCTCGTCGAAACGGAAATGATTATTTGATAATCAAGAACCCACTAGTTGTATTATATGTTGTTACGTTTTTACGTTCGGGCTATTTAAAAATTATACGACGCTTCTTGCATTAAACATTTATTTACAACTAGTAATTATTATTATTTACAAACACACGAATTCCTTAAACTACGAACTATTTCTAACGACGATACATTATTTATTTATATGCGCTGGATTAAACATCAATTAATTTATGTGGCTATTCATTCACGATTTAAACATTAAGGATTTATATGGTTATATTTATTTGTTATTTATTTCACTAGGATTATATACACACGGTTCGTTTATATCACGCGCGCTTCGAGTCTAATGAGAACTGCATGAGAACTGAACTGTCTATCCGGCGGAGCGTATTTATATGGCCGAATAATTTCCTTCTAGAACAATCCAGACTTCGCTCGTATGTTCCGGAATTCGCGTGTGTTGACCCCGAGCGCGTTCCCGAAAGCGTGAGTCATCCCTTGCATCTGGCTGCAAGGTCGCTTCTCGAGGCGTCTGGAACATGACTCATCTGCCCGCAGCTGGCTCCAAGACCGCCTCGGCGGCGGTGACTCATACGTCTGCAGCTGCCTGATTGCCAGGCCGTTACAATATGATAATATAATTTGTAGGGGTCGTTGTGTTTTCCCTATGTATTGTCTTCCACACTCGTACGCTACAGATACTGTACTTCGAACTCTGGTCTTCATTCTGAGGCTTGGTATGCGTCATCATGCCTCTCAAGTTGTTGTGGACTGGAAGGCAGTTCTTATGTTGAATCTGTTTCTGATTCTTCTTAGTTTGTCAGATATTTTGGTCAGATGTCAACTGATGCTTATGAAATCTGTTTTATAACCTCACAATTACGTACTGAATTGACAGGTAAACAAAAATTTGGCGCATGCGTATAATTACGCTCACATGTCACTTGATTTCTAGTGACCCTCGTAAGGGATATTTTCAATATACTTTATTTATTATTGTTCCTGTGCATTCTAATTTTCTCACTAATCTATTCATTGCTATCTTAAACAGGATGGCTAATTATGCATCACTCTGTCTTAGTTCTATATCACATCGCTGGTAATCTGTATATATATCTACATGTTGTTGGTGGAATTTTTATTTCCTACAGCATCTGTCTTAGAATTGTTCTCAAATTCTTGTCCGAAGTTCACAAACAGTATACCTTACCTTACTCCATCGCGCTATAAGCCTTGAAGAGCCTTTGCTTGCTTAATTAGGTTAATATGAACCGGTTAACAGAAAACGAAGTAATTTTTCATCGCCAAGCAGGCAGCGAACAAATTACAAAAACATCTGTTCACCAGCAAATCGCCCCGATCCTACAAGAATTTAAAAGAAAACCGTTACAAAAATAAAACAATAAATCGCGGCATGCCAGCTCAAAGGAGCACCAATTCTCAAGTGCAAACCTCTGCACAACAAAGATAATAAAGGGCCAACGGCTCGCCAGACCCCAAAACAAAAAAATTGCAAGCACACAAAACATCCCAAAAATCCGGAAGCCGACGAAAAACGGCGCCGCTGAGAACAAACTCCGAACGCGCTACCAAATTAATAATCCAAGTTCAATTACTAAAACGCTCTTAAATCAGAGTGCGCCCAATCAAAACCCCCACATAAGGATACCTGCCGATAGGAAAAATTAACCGCCACCGGATAAAATCAAACCCAAGTCTCTAGCACACAGGCAGGTCGAGAAAAACCATCAGCCAGCGAATGCATGCGGGCGGAGCGGCCGAAATTCAGCGTACACAGCGGCCCAGCGGAAAAGCATTTTGTAACGAAGAAATCAGGGCCACGACCGAGTACAGCGGGCAAGGGTGCAAAATTACAAATTAAATTATAATTAGCGGAAGGAAGCATCCCAGGAAGGCGTGAATAGTATCAAAATTCGTATAAAATTAGCGCGCAACGAAATCGAAGCAAAAATTACTTCTTAACATACGCAATAAGAGTAATGCTTAAGTAAGTTTTACGCCGAACACGGAATTAAAAAAAATCCAATTTCAATTAATCTTTACCAAAACCTAGCAAATTGGGTGTCGTTAGAATCAACATTTCAACGACTATTGATTGCGACCCAAATCAAGTCGATAATTGATCACGTCGCTCAATTAAACGTGATAATCCGAAATACATCAAAAACGGGCAAAAACATCCCTTCTACTTCGACCAATGAGCTGCGAGATCGCGTTTGACAAAGGACTGGCCCCTTTAAATAGTCGGACGCTGGCAGTAGAAAATCACTCAATCCAGGAGAGTCCACCAGCAGCCACTACAGCCTCCAGGACCACCAGCAGCCATTCCAGCCTCCCAGGACAACTCTGCCTCGGCGGGTCAATCCAGCAGCAACTCAACCCAGGAGAGTCAGCCAACAGCATCCAGCCTTCCAGGACCAGCTAGCAGCTCCAGCCTTCCAAGGATCTACCAGCCCCAGCCCTCTCCAGAGCCTATCACCTTCGTTGGACATAGCTGCCTGCCGCATCCACTGGACTTAGCTGTCTGCCGCATCTACTGGACTCAGAGCCAACCGCATTCGTTGGACTTAAGGCCAATCGCCTTCGTTGGACTTAGAGCCAATCGCCTCCGCTGGACTTAAAGCCAACCGCCTTCGTTGGACTTAGAGCTAATCGCCTCCGCTGGACTTAGAGCCAACCGCCTTTGTTGGACTTAGAGCCAATCGCCTTCGCTGGACAGAGAGCCTGCCGTCTTCGTGGGATTTGGACACGGAGCCACTTTAGCCGCCGGCATCGCCTCCGAAGGACCACACCAGCTTCCAACTGCGGATGCCAATCCGCCATTTTCTTTTTCTGTACATATATGTTACCTAGTTATAAGCTTATCTGTATGTTAGTTAGTAGTGTAAATATAATAAACTTTGTTCCAATCAAATCCAGTGTCTAGCTGAGGGTAACGCCCACCCTCCTCTTCCGAAACCGACGCCATTGAAGTAACCCTACCGCTGAGCTATAAACCGAGGCGTGTTAAGGTTTCAACTGCAACACACTGGGGGATTGGAGCTCTATCTTTGTTCAAAATGTTATTATCTTGATTCTTGAAATGGTCAAACTAGTCAAAAGAATTTAGCTGTTTTGTTGCTCTTTAAACCTAGAATGAAAGTTACGACGTGTTTGTCCAATATATTTAAAATCACAATGGGAACATTTAATTTCGTAAATTCTAGATTTCTCCAGTCTTAAGATGTTAAGTTCAAGGCTACTCAAGATGACAGCTTAGCTGTCGAAATACGTATCTAGTGATTGTTAAATATTTGTGTGGTTAGGATTTTCAATGAATTGTGTCACTAGGTTTGTGTCATCTGCTTTGTCAAAAATGTGTAGCAACCGGTTATAGATTTTTCCTGGGTTATTTTGGACATCTTTTCTACTAAACAGTTGGATGGGGATTATGTTACTTATGGTAGAATTTTTTAAAGGAATTTTTACCAATTGTACTAGCTTCTTCACTGTTCCAAACTGCCATTGTTTTTAAAGAGGTTATTTCTATTGACACTATCGTATGCCTGTTTGAAACTATGAAGAGTTGTAGAGTTATATTGTACTCAGCATTTTTCTAGTACGTTCCTAATTGGAAATACGTGATCTAATGTAGACTTTCCTGTTTGGAACCCGCACTGATATCACCAAATATTTGTTCTATACAGGGTGTTTGGTTCACCGACGTATATCCGAAAGGAGTTGGTAGGTGAGTCGGTTTGGAACTTATTTAACCAAAAATACCTTTATACAAAGTGTTACTTTTTATACGTGGCTTACTAGATCAAAGTTTGATATCTAGAGAATACATTTTTGAACTTTAGTCGACTCCATATTTTGTTTTATCACATGTAGAGTGTATCAAGTGATTTTATTTGATAGAACAGATATCAAAGACTACTAAAATAAAAGTTACAAGAAATTAAAAGTTTGCAGTTGTGTCTAATTAAAATTAATCATACTAAAACTGCAGTAATTTAATAAAATCACAAAGTTGGCTTTATCTCAGAAACCGTGACACTTTGTATAAAGGTATTTTTGGTTAAATAAGTTCCAAACCGACTCACCTACCACCTCCTTTCGGATATACGTCGGTGAACCAAACACCCTGTATATGGCATAAACCTACATGCAATGATTTTTGCCAAGATCTTATACATAATATTTAAAAGCGAAATCCCCCCTTGTAACAGTATGTTTACTTAGCCCTATACTCTACTTTACTATTAATTTATATTGCTCTGGGTTCGCTAGCTTAAACAGTCGTAGAGACATAATACTATTAAAATCGTCAGTGCGGCTAAGGGAAAACTGATATTGCTCTGGAGTTGCTTGTTATCAACTTGAATGCTAAAATTATGCATGCAAACACTGCCAGCAATAAAAACCCAACGGTTTACATAAAAAGATTAAGATTAATTTGTAAGAAAACACAATTACAAGAGAATACATGTACATAAAACACCAAGAATAAACTATTCCTAACCATACAGTGAAGCTATCAACAGTACTCTAATTATCTACAGGCAAAAGCTGTTTCTACTCTTGTTATTACATTAAAATACACGTAAGAATACACAATATTCAAACTCCAATAGCGCAAAATGTATTTAAATTCCGTGCACAAATGCACTAGGCGAAGCTGTCTATTCTTTAAACGCGCTTGTTGCTGGAACACGCTGTAATGCAAACGCTGCCTTGGCACGTTTAATTCAGGCTGACGTGCTGTGTTAGCAGATGACGCAGTAACTGCGTGTTGGCTGCGGGTAAACCCCTGTTATCGTCGATACGCAATTATTCATTGAAACAATTGCCAAAGATGTTGCAATCGCTTCTCACTTCGTATGGCAATTATAATTAGAAACTAACCTTGCATTCGGTTGCTTCCAAGTCTCCGCGAGCTTGGACAAGAGCGATGCTTCGGTGGCCTCCTCCTATGGAAGATGCAGCAACACTTTGGTGATGCTACATAAGTAGTTTGATGGGTTCCCACCCAGGAACCTTTTTGTGTCGGCGGCGAATAATGCAGGCCAACACCTTACGGTTCTGTGCACTTTGGTGCCTTTGTTAACATGAGCCGTACCTTGGATTATGTGGGACGACATCTACACGGGTCACTTGTTTAACTGCGACTGCCTCCCCGTAGGCCTTCACAACCCAGTTGCAGTTATTCATCAATGCAACGGTGCAATCGGCTGATTTTGTTCTATTTTTATCACACTGCTGGGGATCCGCTGTCTTTCAAATTCACTCTTGCATGTCCGATACACTTATATGGCGTATCAACTTAATTAATACATATGAGAAATAGGTTTTGGTTTTATTATTGATAGGATATAGTAAAAAGATGTGAAATATATATATATATAAAGCAACACGAATTGGTTCATTACACTCTGTAGGTCTGTTAATTTGTCGGATCTTGTTTTTATAAATTGGCTATATAACAGCAGTGTTCTATTTGGATATCACAAATATCACGAAACTAATGTAACCAGTATGATTGATTGGTAAGTTAAGGTGCTCTATTTGAATTATATAAAAATTTAGAATAAAATAGTTACACTGACAACATTACTGCCCAAAATATATAACGTTCTTTATATAATTTTGTGATATTCTTTGTCTTATTAAGATTGATTCTTAATATGTACCTATATAAGTAAATATTATAATAATATTCTTGATTTCTTTATAGGTCAGATCAAAATTTTCATTTTCTTTTAAACGTTTTTATGCTTGTGGTCTTTTTCAGGTTTATTTTAGTAGATTTTTTATATTTATCAATTCACATTTATTATTAATCTAAAATTAGCATTAGATGAAATGGTAAACATATATAAAACGCACTTTGATTTTAAAGAATATTTAAAAATTTTAAACGGCATTAATTATGTATCATGGCGACAATCATAAAGGTAGAAGATGTTGTTGATATTTGTAACTTGGGTTGCAGATTTTACTCTCGCTCAATTCGGAATGAAGTATAGTTTATTTTATTAAAATAACTATTCGGCGAGTAAAAGTTAGCTATATAAATATTGCATATTTGATAAATACCCTACCCACAGGGTATTTACCCAACACACATCACTAGATATATGCTAATGAACCAAAGTTTCATGCATCTTAAAATGCCCTCGAAAAATACCTATCCTTCACTAAAGCTGTTATGCAGCTGAGATGAAATATGGAAGTGTGTTAGTTTCTGATCTTCAGAAAGCTAATGTGGTGTACCACTCATAAATGAGGGGTTGACAAGGCCTCGGCTAGCGCTTTTAACTCTCGACAGAATATGGCGTGGTGTAAGGACTAGGCAAAAATTCTTCGGGCTTTAATATTGAGCAGTAGGATTATTAAAATTTGAGGGCCTTGTCGTTATTTACAACATAAAAACCAAAACTAGCTAATTAATAATACGCCACCTACCTTTTGTGCTTTGCTGCATACCTATATGACTCGTACAGCTAGGGGTTGCGAAAGGAACACAAATAACAGCAACAGGGGCATATAATTAAACCCAAAAATCGCAGTAACACATGAATTATATACATGAGCTGTTAGGCTAAGTTTGTAGGACCATTGCCTATCAAATGAATTAATAAATCACAAATAGGAACTAACTTTCAAGTATTCAATTCACAAATTGCTAATTATAGCTCAAATTACAACTTCAGGATAACCACCTGTGCTATCGCAATTGACATACATGCACAACGCCCAAGGGACGCGGCCTATTTTAGTTATAGAATACATGCTTATTTCAGAAATGTAGAAACAATTAAATTCTCGCTTTTTAGCGCTAATAAATGATTGAACCAAACGAGTGATTAAACACACTTCAGTTTGAGTTTCTAAGGCCTTAGTAAGAACTGATATATTGGCGGCATTTGCCTTTGTCGATCAAAGAAAACGCTGAGAAGGGCATATGCTTACAATTTAGTTCATTGAAAATTATTCAACGATCGGCAGGGGAGATCCTGGTGCGTTGCATTTTATCCAAGAAGACGTCTAAGCTGGAATTGGCTGCATAATCCTTAGAATCACAAGGTTGCCACTGTTAAGAAGACAGCGAAGAGCAACTAGAGACGACGCAGAATTCTGGAATTTCTGGTTAACATGTAGAAGCAAAATCGGGAGACGGAATAGGCCTCATGATAGCCCGCCTAAATATTGAAATTAGTATGCGAAATTGAACTAGAAGAAGCATTGCCGCGGTGGTTTTTGTTTATTAGAAGACGCAGGGAAGCCAGCCTAAATATCAGAATTACAGATCAAATTAGATGAGCATGCTTACCAACTTGTTTGTGCCCGTTTGTAAAGAACCAACACGCTAGCGGCTTTCGTTTGTTTAAAAACAAGTACGACTTCAGCCTACCCAACAATTAGATCCGCAAGGCATGCTTCATGAAAAATCAATAGTAATCGAGTGATTCCACTGTTTTCCACCAGCCTACTCGGAAATGCTGCGACAGGAAAAGCTGCAGGTGTTTATCTTGAAAGGCAGACGCTTGCTGAGGCAAACCTGAGTTTTTTTGCTACAATATTTAGATACTAGTGAATCATCCGAGCTACGCATTGGTGGAAAGGTTGCTACATGTCAAAACCAAAAACACATACAACCTTACCAATTATACATACAAAAAAGTTGATAGATGAACATTGAAATTGCACGATATAATTGTTTTTTTAAATTTGACGTCGAAATCAGCGCTGAAGAGTTCATTGTGAACATATCACATCAGCTATTTCAACCGATCGTAATTTAATTTTACTTTACTTTTTCGTACTTTTTTTTTAAATAAAAGTTGGCCTACGATCTAAGTCTAAAAATTAGCAAAATTTTAAGCTGTCATACAATTTGCTTATTCTTTCTTTCTTTGTTATTTCCTGCATTATTACCAAGGTGTGATCAGAGTTTACATCTGCTCTTCTATAACTTCTAACATCTTTTCTACTAAGATATGGTCGATCTGATGACGCTCTCCACTTTACTCCCCAGTCAGGTTTCTCAGTTTGATCTTCCTTTTCATTATTTTTGTCTTATCTTCCTTGTTTTCAAACATGCCGTCTCTTGTAACTTAAATGCTGACTTGACAGGTATTTGTATCTCCAACTTATTTTCTATGGAACTTAACGCACGTCGAAGAACGGTGGAGGTGTTACCCTCGGCTAAACAGGCGATTGGTTGTAGACAAGTTTTATTATATTCTTCGTAAATATTTACATGTACACTTAAATCTAGTGAAATAGCATATATTACAAAGAGAGAGAAAGGCAAACTAAGAACTAAGGTTGGGTAAGGCCACAGGCGTAGCTGGGGCAGGAATAGTAGGCGGTGCGGGCTCCTTGCGGCTAAGTCCTGAAGAGTGCTTGCAGGTGCTGCGGCGGCCAAGTCCTAAAGAGCGTTGGCGGATCCTACGGCTAGGTCCTGAAGAGCTCTTGCGGATGCTGCGACTAAGTCCTGAAGAGCGTTGGCTGATGTGCGGCGGCTAAGTCCTGAAGAGGCGAGTTGTCCAACCAGCAAAGTCCTGAAGCAGCTGGAGGGTCCTGGTGACTGGAGTGGCTTCCTGCTGGTTGGACTCCTTGTTTGACTCGTCAAGGCAGAGTAATTCCTCTGGCCCTCGTTTCTCTATTTAATGGGCTCAGTTCATTTGAGATCCAATTCCTCGATGCTTATTGGCCAGTGGGGGCGAAGACACATTTCTGGAGGTGCTATTTTAGACGGTGGTCGAACCGCAATGCTAATTACTTAGCACGTCTAATTACCGGTTTGATTTCACTAGCGCTGGCTTGCTGATAAATAAACACGCGTTTTAATATCAAACACAACTGGTTTAGTTTGATGATTTTCCGACGCTTTTTGAGCCCTTGTAGTCCCCAGGGTGAGATAATTTTTGGGCGTTTTTTTAAACCGCGCTTCAGCGGTTCATCCGGTTTGGCGTCGAATGGAGTTTATCGCCTCCCTTGTATTTTTTTTGCATGTATCGGTACCCAACACTTAATGGTTTAATTGAACGCAATGCTAATTATTCAAATTAATTTCGATATTTCTGCATACCTAAAAGCTTCGGTTTTTGCTTGCGAGCGTAATTTACGACCTCGGTGTATCTGGGATCGTTCACGAGCTGTCCAGAATTTTTGTTTTCTTAAAAGAATGAATTATGTCGGCTTCGGACCGCCAGCCGCCCGTTTTGATGCACATCTTTTAATTTTTCTTTAGACGTTTGGACATATTTACTGTTTTCATTTGATTGCCTATGCCGTTAGCTGTCTAAAAAGTCCACATACGACCTATTGGGCAGCGTGCTAGATTTCTAGCAGCCTTTTTTTTAAAGGATTTTAATATGTTCCGCATCTGATGCGGACCAGGACGGTCTTGGTAATATCTGGCCCTTCCAAGTCGTAAGAGTTATTACCTGGGCGGGTATTATTGAGCAGGCGCGTTCTTTGTGAAAACTTTGTTTTTGGATTCCCAGGCCGAACTCATATCAAACTCTTCATTTCTTCCTTTAACCCACTGGTGTCGTTTATGTAAATTTTTAGACCTGTTACTACCAAGTTATTCATTGTTTCTTCATTAATTGCTTCATGCTCCTACTTCATCATAGTATTTTCGTTTCTTAACCCAGGGCTGTCCAACTTCAAGAGGCCCAAGGGCCACTGTAAAAAATTTGAAGGTTGTGAGGGCCGCATCATAAAATATGGCGTATGCGACTTTGTGAGTGATTTTTGATAAATATAAAACGTGTATATTTCAATACTAATTTTTATTTATTTAAGAAGCTTAGGTTACATTACAAAAAGCATTGAAACATAAAAGAGATATACAGGGTGTTCCCTGAGGTAACCGACAAACTTACACCATATGTTCTAGAAGTGATTCTATACAAAAAAAAACATATTCACTTTAGGTTAATTCCTTTCCGTTCTTCATCTACATCAATTAATGTAAATTTACGTATATAGATGTGACGTTTCACCCCCTTACTAAGGGCGTCAAAGATTTACCGCTCGGGTTAAACTCAAATCGGAGAAATACGTTCACTTAAATATATATTCGATTAGGTAAAACACCAGATAATTACCAAAACAAATATAATGTTTTTAGCTAGTTACAATGATTAATTAAAAACAAGCAAACCGCGCGCTACGCGCTGCGAGTCTTGAATCGGCGCGCACGTGAAATAGGATACGCGAAAGGTCAAGCTCCGAGCCGAGCGCTAAGATAAGAAAAACAAAACCTAAACAAATATAAACATCTGTGAAGCCGGAACGTGAGATTCTATTTTGTGCCACAGACACACAGACAAACACATTAAGGAAAATTTTATTATAGATAACTCTGAGTTGCACATTATTTAAAATTAACATGTTCTTCTGGAACGGTGTCTGGTTTTATTAGTCGAGCTGCAACCCAATGCACCGGCGAGTGTTGCGGGTCCCTATTGGTAGTCCGCCGGTACGCACGCCGATTCTTCGGGAAATGGGCTGAGTAGGTCTTTTGTTCCTGCAAACTTGACCTTCCACTCAGCAGTGATTTTAAGCTGTAATTTTCCGGTGAATTTAGCGATTTTAAGGGTTACCTGGGGCGGGCGTTAGTTCCTAAATCCTGGTGCAGAGGTTGCTGGTACCTTACGACAGCTAAGCATCGTTCTTGGAGCGAACGCGGTGTCAAATCCTGCAGATGGAATTTTTTCGCCTTGAGCCGGAAAATGATGTTGACATTCCCCCGGTAGGGAATTTGCGGGCTGCGGAATCGAACGTCGAAGTTCAGGAATTCGCCTTTTAATGAACAAAAACGGGCCTGTAGGTGAGTTGATGAAGGACGGCTACAGGACTCTAGCCGCTCACAAGCGGGGTAGGGGCTGCGATTGCTACAGGTTACAGGTTTAGGTATTAGTAAAATGAGGTTATGAGTATTTCACCTCTCGGGGCGCCGGGATTTGCGTTTAAAAAATTAGGCGGTCGGAAATGGCTTTTAAGCAGTTGGCTCTGCAAGACAGTACAGCGTATTAAGATAGGGTTAAAGCCTCAGGGATTCGATTTCCCAAGAAAGTTCAACAATCAAGGTAAAATCGAATTCTAGCGGTCTTGCTCTTGCGGATAATTTGAACTTCTCGGGCTGACAGTACAACACGTCATTTCCCTTGAAGCCTGGTCTGGTAAGGGTTGGAGGCCTACTCCGTTAGACAGTTCAGCGTGTTAGACCGGAGGGCCCAGGTAGAAAAGGAAAGGACAGGATCAGGACTGGTGGACTCAAGAGGGAATGCAATCCGCGGGCCGCAAAAATATCCTGGCGGCCACATGCTGGACAGCCCTGTCTTAACCTATTACTGTAGTCTAGTTTTTCATGTGTTTTTTGTTTAATAGGTGATCTTTCTCTTTTCTTAAGCTTTCTTAAAGATTTCTCCCCACTTGTCTTTTTCTCTTTTGTTCTTCAAGTGATATGCTACTCTCCATGATTGTGTTACATATTTGTTCGATTTTTGGCTAGTGGATGGAAAAAGGGGTTGTCTATAATAAAAACTATCAAAAGATATGAACCCGAATCGACTTTATAACCGCCCTCTCAGTCTTCAGTCTTTATAATATTGTTATCCTATCCCATTCCATGTGCAGCCTGTGCCTAGATTATTATGGTTCACACAGCGTTTATATTTGTGTTGCCCATTCCAAAGGATTCGCAAATCAGTTTTATGTTTTGGAGGTTTATCACACTTCAATCACCATGCAATTGAGGTTAAAATGAATCGCTACTAAGTCTAATCTGACCTGTTTTGGCTTGCTCTCATTTCGTACAGCTACGATTGGCTTGTATACTTTTCTGCAGGTACTTTTTTTCTGATGAATTGATTCGCTCGGGATGATCCAATTTTTATAATCCGGTTCAGAGTTTTAATTCTCACACCATCATCCATATGCAACCAATTCTATGCCGTGTCTCACTGTATCACAAAATTTTTACCACTTAACCATGTTCGTGTTCAAAAATTGATATTAAATTACTTGTATTTTGCAGCTATTTGTATCCCGATGGCCGGTCTGTGAACCCAGACCTCTCGTGGGCAGTGCAGCCAACGCCCGAGGACCACATCGCCGTCACGCAGGAGCAGTATGAGCTGTACTGCGAGATGGGCAGCACCTTCCAGCTGTGCAAGATCTGTGCCGAAAACGACAAGGACGTCCGCATCGAACCGTGTGGGCACTTGCTCTGCACGCCTTGCCTCACCGCCTGGCAAATTGTAAATTCCACAACTTCAAAAACGAGCTTTGTCTAACGTTGTTTTTTTAGGACTCCGAAGGCCAAGGCTGCCCGTTTTGTCGAGCCGAAATCAAAGGGACCGAGCAGATCGTAGTCGACCCGTTCGACCCCAAAAAGTCGCACAACAAATCAAAAGTGGCCGTGCTCGCCCAGAACGTCGACGACGAGGACTTGGAATTAGAGGTACCGTCTGATAATTGCACGAATGACTATTCAGAATAGTGCTGGGCTGTGCTTCGTGTATTTTCTATGTGCTTGAGCTTTATTTATTTTAATTTAGTTTATTTATGACGGACTGTTGTTTTGTATTCGTTCTGAGCTCTGCACGTTCAGTGTTGTGTAACTGGGGCTAAACTCACAAGTTTAAAGCATGTACTTACCTGCGTAAGCACTGGAGCGTTTGCTCAGCACCTAATTTTTATCGTTTTAGGTTAGGGGTAGCATTAATTTACGATTAAGACATATTTATTTGTATGCCGCCCTCCTGTGGTGGCTTAGCAAATTAAGAATGCAACGATTGCTCGAAAAGGCTTGTAACTGTTGTTTTAAAAGTGCTCTAACGTTGAGTTAAAAGCACCTTAAGACAACAAGTCGGATCGACTCATAAAGTGCCTGTTGTATTATATTGATTGTATTATTGCCCTTAATTTTGGTTAGTTAAGTTTGTTTAAGTGTAACACTCCCACTGATGTTGTGTTAAATATATTTAGAGATCGCAGTTGTTGTACTTATTCCTTAGAGCGTGCACAAGACTGCATGACAGGTGTATTGTTTTGTGTGCTTCTTGTTTGTTCTGCTTTTTAACTGCACGGTAAGTAGGAATTGCTCTTACAGATATTTTGCTTGAATCACTGCTTACATCGAACAGTGCATGTTGCATTAAGAAATTTAGTTTTTGTAGAAATATAGTGTAATGGGGAATGCTCCTTAATACGGGATTTTACAAAAATTAAATTGGGCTCATATTAACGCATCTTTAACACAAAGTGTATTTGAAATTTATTTAAAAGATTACAAATTCGTAAAATACAAAAAAAGAGCATTAAAGCTATTTTTTCTGTGTGGAAAATAATGTAAACTTTGTACATAGTGAAGATCGAACTAATAACAAATTAAAAATGTTAAGTATGATCCATACAGAAATAATGTAACTTAACAGTAATTTAAAAAAAAAAGAAGTTTTATCAATGTATTAAAATCACATGGTAAGAATCTAGTTTAGCGACCAACACCGATCGACATGTGCTATACACCATTCGACGCGTCTCGTCGAGCTGAACAATATTGTTGCTGGGGACATTCGGGGCAGACCAATGGTTACTGAGATACAGCACTATAAAGCTTTTTTTTAAATAAATTTTTTCTTCGTGGAAAGACGGGCCTTTGGCGGGGCGCCGCGCAGTGCTTCGCGCAGCGTACTTCATCGAAGGCTAATAACAAGTCACACTGCGCGCCACCTATCCTAACCTTACCTAACCTAACGTAACCTTACCTAACCTTACCTAACCTAACCTAACCTTACCTAACCTTACCTAACCTAACCTTACCTAACCTAAGCTAACATAACCTATCCTAACCTTACCTAACCTAACCTAACCTTACCTAACCTAACGTTACCTAACCTAACTTAACCTAACCTAACCTAACCTAACCTAACCTATCCTAACCTTACCTATCCTAACCTAACCTTACCTAACGTTACCTAACCTAACCTAACGTTACCTAACCTAACTTAACCTAACCTAACCTAACCTAACCTATCCTAACCTTATCTATCCTAACCTAACCTTACCTTACCTAACCTAACCTAACCTAACCTATCCTAACCTTACCTGTCCTAACCTAACCTTACCTAACCTAACATAACCTTGCCTAACCTAACCTAACCTAACGTTACCTAACCTAATCTAACCTTACCTAACCTAACCTATCCTAACCTTACCTAACCTAACCGAACTTTACCTAACCTAACGTAACCTTACCTAACCTAACCTAACCTTACCTAACCTAACCTAACCTAACATAACCTTACCTAAACTAACCTAACATAACCTTACCTAACCTAACCTAACCTTACCTAAACTAACCTAACCTTACCTAACCTAAACTAACCTAACCTTACCCAACCCAACCGGACCCAACCCAAACTAACCCAACCCAAACCAACCCTACCCAACCCAACCCAACACACATGATTTAACATGAAGACATTTTAAAGCGAACGTGCCATAGACTTACTGTGGGACATTTTAATCTTTAATGTGCTGTATCTCAGTAACCGTTGGTCTGCCTCGAATGTCCCAAGCAACAATATTGTTCAGCTCGACGAGACGTGTTGAATGGTGTATAGCACATGTCGATCGGTGTTGGTCGTTAAACTAGATTCAAGCCAATCACATAGTTGCAGAATTTGTCGCTTGGTAAAAATGTTTGGAAAAGTTTGCGTTTTATTTTATAAGTGCAGACGTGATCGCAAATCGCTCCATGTTAACAACCCAAGGTCAAGTGTATTATCTATTGTAATACACATCGAGTATGTTGACTTATTTTTTTAAACTTTAATCCACATAACAACTTCACCGTGCAACCGCAACGACCACAATACACAAGCATGCAGTTCCCGACGCAACAAAGCTACATAGCTCCATAAGGGTTCCTAAATACGCAACAACCAATGTACACGACACAACACAATACACACATACAATCGTGGTAGTCACAAGGTTATCAACAACAAGCAGAATTGTACCACGCAGCTCAGGGGTGTATGCTTCCTCAAGGCCAACCATTCAACAACCAGACACCCTTCTGTTATCCGTCTGCGCTATCAACGTCTCATATAAATTATCATCACCCTCACTGCCACAAATAACACCCAACGTGGCAGACCTTAATGCCAACAACATGTCAACCAATAGCGATAAAGAAGTTATATATATATAGGTCTGTACGCTTCTGTTGGGGCATGGACCACTCGTTCCATGAGCTCTTCTGATCCGATTGACGCAGTGGATCGGTCCGCATGGTTCTGACTTTTTTTCTCTTTATACATTGTGACCAGTTTTCAATCTGCCTGTTACCTTTTTCCATTCTTTCCTATTTTTGATCGTTTCTCTCCAGTTTATAATTCCCATCTTTCTTATGTCTTCCATTACCTGGTTTTGCCCCCTAATTTTAGGTCTTCCTCTAGGTCTGGTTTCCATCGGCCTCCAATTCATTATTCTTTGTACAAGCTTGTAATGTTCTCTTATTACGGGACAAAAACGACGTTAACGACAACGCGCCAGCTCATACGAAAAGTCGCGAAAAAGCTAGACGACTAGCGCGTACGAAATCTTTCAAAATCGGGAAAGTAACTCACATAGGACTGCTGCCCGGCCCGTAACAAGAAGTTCCGACTAGACTCAGTGAAGCGAGGGGTGGTTCGACATGAGATAACACAAGGGCAACGGCCTAATGAACGGTAAACAGATCTAAATAGATTGAGGCCACCCAATTCCATCAAGATGAACGAGAATGCACAGGTAAGCTCACTGAGAAACCGGGAAGCAAATGAGCCTACCTTTCAACTTTACACTTGGCAGAAACCCACAAGCTAAACGGGTAGGGTATATGTGCAGCCTTGTGACTCCCCGGAACCGGCAACTGGAACATTTGAACCTACCTTGACGCCCACAATTTCATCCAGGATCTGCTTTACATCAATCTCACACTACAGACTGCTTAACTTGAAACTCGGCATGCAAGAAAATACAACGGTAGCGTTTAACAAATAGGTCTATTGTTCATACACACACAAATATGGTTCTGGACAGTAATTAGTATACAAAATAGGTCTGCTGGCATTAATTATTACGCAACTCAACCATACACAAAATTTAGTTACAGACATCAAACAGCACATGAAGTATGATTTATTAATTATTAAGCAAAACAGGATTGCTGGCTTTGATTAATATTCAAATATGATTACTGCCGTTAGTTAGCATACCAAATATAGTTACTGGCATTGATTAGCGTGTGAAATATGATTGCTGCCATTAAATACCTTGTACAAGGTCTCATATTGTTGAAAAAAACAAATATACAAAACAATCCTGTTCGTAATCACACCACTATAAGAAGGATTATAAATGATCACAATGTTTATAATTTCCAGTTAAGTCTTAATGAATTTACTTGGCAAAACCTACTTGTGCCTTTATCAGCTGCTGAAGCTTTCAAAGTATTTTATGAGAAATTCCTCAAATTATACAATGAAAGCATTCCACTGAAAGAAGTGAAACTAAATAACTCCAACAAAACTCACATACCACATTGTCCAGAAATCAGGAACATGAAGAACACACTAGATACACTAGGCACAATTGCTGCAGTTCGAAAAGACCAAGTGTCCTACCAAACATATAGCACCTATAAAATTGTCTATCGCACTAAAATTGCCGAATTAAACAAAAGAGAAAATGAAAAATTTCTGAACCATGCTGACAACAAACAAAAAGCCATTTGGGAGATCATAAATAAAGAAACAAGAGAATCAAAACCGAAGTGCAATGTTTCTAGTAAACTATCAGCTGATGACTTCAGTAAATATTTTGCTACAGTGGGACCCGATACTATAAACCAACTGCCGTCCAGTAACATCTCAGCCCACCACTACTTGAACAAGTTAAATTTAAACAATGAGCGCTCATGTTTTTTCAAGCCAGTGGATAGCGCTGAAGTCTTGTCAATCATTCATAACCTGAAAAGTAAGCATACCAAAGATAAAGACAACATTTCGACCTACCTCATCAAAAGAGTGGCAATTGTTATCGTTATTCCACTCGTAATAGTGTTCAATAAATGTTTAGAAGAAGGTATTTTTCCCGATGAACTAAAAACTGCTGTTATACTACCATTTTTTAAGAAAGGCGACCAGAACATCTGTGATAACTTTAGACCTATATCTATTTTACCAGTGTTGTCAAAAATTTTAGAATCAATCATTAAAAATAGACTGCTTGACTTCTTCGAAAGTAATAGCGTACTAACTGAGAAGCAGTATGGCTATAGGAAAAATAAATCCACAATTACAGCAGTAGCAAATCTAATTGAAGAGCTTATTGACGGACAAGATTCTAAAAAACAAGTGGGACTAATCTGTTGTGATCTTAGTAAAGCATTTGACACTGTTGATCGTAGCATCTTGTTGGACAAACTTTACTACTATGGAATCAGAGGAGTTGCTCATGACCTGCTGAGTTCATACTTGCAGAATCGGCATCAAACAGTGAAATGGAACAACTCACTCTCCAAGCAAACACCAATGCGTCACGGGGTTCCGCAGGGCTCAATCGTAGGGCCAATACTGTTCATTATTTATACAAATGATCTTCCGGCAAATATAAGGTCTCATGGTTTGTGTCTGTATGCGGATGATACATCATTTTTAATACAGGGTCACAACTCGACAGAACTATCCCACTCAGCTAGTATAGCAATGGAAGACGCAAAGAATTGGTTCTTATCAAATAAACTAAAGCTCAATGAAAATAAAACCCAGCAACTACATTTTACATACAAAACAGATGTAGCGGTGGATGAGTTAAAGTTTTTGGGTCTGACAATGGACAGTAGACTGTGTTGGAACAATCATATTGACCAGCTAGTAAAGAGGCTGAGCTCTGCTGTTTACGCAGTGAGGAGGATAAGCATATGCAGTACACACCAAGCAACAAGACTAACTTACTTCGCCTACTTTCACAGTATAGTGGGTTATGGCATTTTGTTTTGGGGCGCATCGTCTAGTGCTAATCGAGTTTTTAAACTTCAAAAACGTTGTGTAAGAATTATGTGCAATCTGAAATTCAGTGACAGCTGTAGAGAGTCGTTCAAGAATGAGAACATACTTACTGTTCCTTCATTATTCATATATCAGTGTCTCCAGTTCGTTCACTCTAATCGGCAAAAGTTCAACCTAAATAATGCAAATCATAACTACAACACAAGAAAAGGAAACGATCTACAAACACCCTTTCATAGGATTTGCGCTACCCAAAAATATGTGGACTACTGGGGTGTGCTGTTGTATAACAAACTTCCCGCAAACATAAAAATTTTAAACTGTGTTAATTTCAACCATACAACAAAGTCCTTGTTGGCGAATAAGTGTTTCTACAGTTTGCAAGAGTTCCTAGACTGTGATCTGTTAAAAAAATGAGTGTTGTTCTAAATGTTTATATTTCAGGCTTGAATTGAGATTTTAATAACTTGATCGCGTATGTAATTTATTTCTAGTTGTTTTAGCTTTATGTATCAAGTCACTATTTGTAAAATTTTATTATTTTAAATATGGCAATGACGATCTCTGTAAAAAAATTTTTTTTACGTGAAATAAATCTATCTATCTATCTATAAATAGTACACAAATAGGATCGCTAGCATTAATTATTACACAAATATGATGGCTACCATTAAATAGTACACAAAATACCTTATTAACTTCACCTGCGGTGGTTGAATGAGTCCAGTCTGCAGCACGGCGATGTCATATGGCATGCGAAAGGGGCGAGATGCTTCAACAGCGTAGGCGTTGATGATAAGGACCCACCAATTCCTTCACAGAACTAACCATGCGGCCACAAATGACGACAAGGCCCGCATGTGAAAGATGACCGGGGGCACACTCTCGATGTTTTTAGGTGGTATTTTGCCCGACGGCCGACGACAAAACTAGAAGCGTTAGGTCAAGACGACGGGGGCATCACCAACACTTAACTTAGTCGCTTTGTGACTCGGAACAGTCGCTCCAAGTCTCAAAACAACCACACTGAAAGATGTCGCCTAACGAAACACACTTGGTAAGATGCCGCCCCCACGATCGAAGTCGCAGAGGCGGCTAGAAGCCACACTCGAAGAACCACTTGCAGTCACCTAATGAGGTTCGTGACCAACTGCCAACTGATTACTCACAAGACAACCCGCCACGAAGCCCAGAAAATCTGGAAAGGGCTGTCGCAACGTGCCCAGACAGACTGAAATCGAACGAAACCATTCATTCCCTCTCTCTTGCACTCATAGCCTGGCGTTTTAAATTCAAAGCTAGAAAATACGCTGTTATCCAAGTTCGCGATAACAAGCACACGTGTTCAGCAATAGACCGGAGCAAGGGTACAGCTGTGTGATGGCCTGAAGCCAATAATGCCTGCATAAAACTCGATACATTTAAATTTAAACGGAAAAATATGAAAATCCTATATACACAGGGTCGTAATTTAGAAAAATAGGCAAATAACTCGTACAATCTGAAAATGTCATGACACTCTTCTTTGTATATGGCCTAACCATTTCAGTTTCTGCGCTTTAATATATTTTGTGATGTCTTCTCCAGCCATTAAATTCCATATATCATGATTCATCAGAGGTCTATATGCGTCTTGTATTTTCTTTGGGCCTAATATTCTTCTTAGGATCTTTCTCTCTAATATTCTTAGTTTTTCTTCTTCTTCTTTGCTTGTTACACACATTGTTTCAGCTGCGTATTCTATTACTGGCCTAATTGCTCCTTTATAAATTTTCATTTTGGTTGTTTTACTGAGATTTCTGTCTTTTAGTAATCTATGATTTTGCCAGTATGCTTTACGCCCTGCTTTTATCTTTTTGTTTATTTCTATACTTTGGTCACTTCTTCCGTTTACTGTCACGCCTAGGTATTTAAAGTATTCCACTTTTTCGAAGTGGTATTCCCCTATTTGCTGATCCTCTTTATTATCGAATCTCCTTGAGCTTATCATATATTTGGTCTTGTTTTGATTGATTTTTAACCCTCCGATTTCGGCCTCTCTCGCTAGACGTGTTACCGCTTTTCCCAGGCTTAGTTTGTCTCTTGCTATAAGTGCAAGATCATCTGCATATCCGATGATCTATATTGAGTTTTGGATTATGTTCTTTTTGTTAAGCCTTGCGATTCTGATAGCTCCTTCCAAGGCAATGTTGAAAAGTGTTGTCGACAGGCTATCCCTCTCTCTCATGCCGACTTTTATGTTTATGTCTTCTGCGCTTCCATTTCTTGTGTTAACTTTCGCCCTGGAGTTCTCCATCGTCATCTTTGTCAGTCTTGTAGGTTTTGTTGGTATTTCGATATTACGTAATAAAAGGGTCGGATAAACATCTAGCCTGCACAACAGCACGATGGTTATTGCCCAGTAACCAATCTATCCCTAAGTGAATTTCAATGGCTAACTCAGTTTCAATCGGTGAGTGGGTGGATACAATTTATTACAATTAACCAAATTCCAATATGTATAAGGTCTAATTTTAGGCGCCAGGTTTGACAAAGCACCAAAGAAATAAAAATACTACGATTCAGTATTTCAAACCTAATAACCTTTGCTATAAAACCTAACTGTTGCTATTTTTGCTGTGGAGAACCTGGATTATTAACACCTGTAATGTTGCTTCAAAAGAACAGCCAATAAAACATTGCATTAAAACAATCAAAATATTTGGTTTATTTGAATTATTAAATATGGACATTAATTAAAATTGTAACATGAGCAATACCAATTTATTAAAAATATTCAATTCGCATGCAATAATCTGCAGAAATATAACTCCAAAGAGTACAAAACGAAGAACACCGGTCCAAACTTTGAAGTTGCGAACAGCAATACAATTTGAAATGGCAGCAAAGATAAAATCGATTAATGCAACTATTCAAACATTACACAGCGAGTAGTATGGGCTACTCAAATAGTAAATATGTACAATCAACAGGTAATACACATTAAAATTCTTATATGGCGTAAATTGTAACCATATTACGACTAACAGTTCATACGACTTTCACACATTCAAACATACGATAGTCATAATAATGCTTACCCATATGTTCCTTTAGCATAAACCCTGCCCCTGCGTGTGAGATCAATTATTATATAAATCTACCATTTGAAAAGGAAACGAGCACCTCCTCGCTTGTATTACGGAAATTGCTAAAAATGCTGAAATAAATAAAACGCTAGTTTGTGTCCTCCAGCTTGAACGGTAGAATTGCTCAAAGTTCCTCCATAAAATCTCTGCTAGATAAAGCATCTTTGACTGACGATGTGTCGCTATCATGGGAATGTGGTTCCTGTTCGCGTTGACATATAAGGCTCAGCGAGTTAACACGTGTGCGGCATCGGTAGAGTGCATTCCGAATTTCTTTATAAACAGCCCAAAATTGGCGGCGTTGCGAGGAACGCTAATAAATGATAAATAACGCATTCTTCGTGCGTTCTTAGTTTATTTTGTATATTTTTTGAAAGTTTCTCCTTTGTTTCTTGCATCTTCAGTTTTCCTATGCTCCATCTTCTTCTTTTTCCATTAGTCTTGTTTCTAGTTATTTTCAATTTCATTTCTGATATCACTAGTATATGGTCAGTATCAGCATTGGCTCCTCTGTAAGACCTGGTGTCATGCACTATTTTGGTCCATTTCGTTGACACAATTACATGGTCAATTTGGTTCCCATCTGCCCTTCCTGGTATCATCCGTGTTATTTTGTGTTTGAATTTTGTACTGACAATATATGTATTTGTTAATGAAGCCATGTTACTTAGTCTTGTCCTATTATCATGGGTGATATCATGGATGGTTTCTTTACCTGCCACATCATTATGATATTCTTCTTTCTCGATCTTTGCCTTGAAATCTCCGAAGATTATTAGTATATCATTTCTTGGTATTTCATCGCAAGTTTTCTCCAGCTCTTCATAAAAGTCTTGTTTTTCCTCGTCTTTTGCTTCTTCTATGGGCGCGTAGCAGTTTATTATTGACATGTTTACTTGTTTATTTTCTAATCTTATGTAGGAGAGTCTCCCGCTAATTTTCTTAAATTGTATTATCTCTCATTTTTTTAAATAAAACACTGTTGGAGCCTGTGGTTTAAAAGTATCCTAAATTTCTACGAAATTAAATGTTCCCATTGTGATTCTAAATATATTGGACGAACATGTCGTAATTTTGGTACTAGGTTTAAAGAGCATTTAGCTCATTTTAGATTCGAAAAATCGAGTATTGCCCAACATATTTACAAAACGGGTCATAGTATAAAGGAAGATGACCTAAAAATTGTAAAAACATTAACTTCAACAAAGCAAGTAAATTCTTTTGAAAGCTTGGCCATTTTCAAGAACCAAGATAAACTTTTGAACAAAGACGGTGGACCTATACCTTCCTCCATCTTGTATGATTTAGTGAAGTTAAATGACCGTTGGCCATGCTAATTGGTCCTCGGCCACGCCCTCCGAGTCGGACAGTATAAATAGATGTAAAATGCGCGGTAATCGTCCACTTCCATTTGTGATTTGGTCACGAGCATGTCGTTGCTATTTTGCTGTGTAAGTTTTCGTAGCTACTGATGATGACAGCTCTCATTTTTTTTGTTAATCATAAAAACTGTTCCATTCGTGCCTTGTTTATTATCTCCTGAGTAGTATAATGTGAAGTTTTCCTTGTCAATTTTTCCTTGATTTTTCCACCTTGTTTCTTGAAGTTTCTAATTCGAATTTTCTCATTTCCTTCACTATTTCTTGCATTTTGCCTACTACCAGCATACTTTTAACATTCCATGTTCCTACTCTTAATGTTTTATCTCTTTCGTTTTTCTTTCTTGTAGTGCTCTTGGTTTTGTCTTCATTCCTGGTAATTTCCGTTTTTTTGTTTTTTCCATTTGGCCCATTTTCCTCTTTGTTTTGTATTTGCTTTTCGTTTTCTTCGCTCTTTTCCTTTTGCATTGCCAGGTTGTCATCTGTTTTCCGTGCCTGCTTGAGTTTTCTCAGTTTTTTGTTTTTATCAGTCCTATGTTAGCCTTGTTCCACTTCCACTCTTCTCCCTGAATGATGAGTTTATTAAATCCTATCTTGACAGTTTTCCCCTTCTTTCTTTCTTCATGTGCTATGTCTCTTATTGTTTTTTGCATTTCTCTTTCTTCCTTAGGTCGTGGTTTATATCTATTCTGTCATTTTCCATATTCCTCAGTTTTGGTTTATTTTGCATTATTTTCTCCTTTTCCTCTGCGTTGTTTAACTTTACCAGGTATATCTCTTCGCCTAATTTACGGGTTGCCTTTATTTGGACTTCGATATTCAGTTGGGTTTCCATAAAAGTGGTGATTGTCTTTGTTAAGTTGTTGGTGCCAATCTTATTGCCTTTTGAGGCCAGTAATCACCACATTGTGTTACCTTTTTTTTTTCTAGCCATTCCTGGTTTGCTTTAATATTATTTAATTCCTTTCTGAGGTCCTCATTCTCCTTCACTATATTTTCGCACATCTTCTTTAAATCTCTATTTTCTCGTTTCAGTACTTGGACTTCTTTTCTAAATTCTCTTTGTTTTCTCCTCAGTGGTTTCGTTTCATTTTTCATTTCGGTTTTCAATTCCCGCACTAATTCTAGCATTCTATCAGTAGTTATGTGGCATTTATATCTATTTTTCGTTGTATTCCCACGCTGTACACTCTTATGTGTTATGTCTAGTTAAATACGTGGATATTCAAGCGGTCATTGCGCAGATTCGCGCCAAGTCAAACACATTAATTAAGCGCTTACTTATACGGGTTATACTACCCTTTAAACTCGGTCTTGTATAATGTGTTGCCTATTCTTTTGTGTTCGCGATGGAAGACACTACACCAGGGGTGGCGAACCTTTATTAATCTACGTGTCATTTTTTCTAAAGAAATGGTTAATGAGGCCATAACGTGCCATCAAATAATGCCAGGTAGAAATAGGTTAAAAATACATATTCCTAGGTACATAACCGAGGTAAAAGGCGGGACCTGAAGAAGACTAACCTGCAGGTGGCGGACAGCCTGGAGTGTCGTGCAAACAACGAAAGTGGGCCCCAAAATTCCGCAAGAGCGTAGTGAACGTAAGGATTGCAACCATAAACAATTATCCTAACGTTCAGTGGGCTTTCGTTGCTTCCAAGGTCGAGAAATACTACCACACGCAATTCAACTCAGGTTATCAAAATCTCTCAAAAATTGGAAAAGGACCACCAGAAAAACTATTGGAATGCAGAGTGGTCTAAATTGACAGCAACATAGCTGTAATTTGCTGAAAAATGTTATCACAAGATGAAAATAGGGTTCCTTAGCTACGCAGAGAAAAATTTATTCGATATTTAAAAATAAATGTGAATAGGGTTGTCTTAACGATCCAGGGGAAAACTTACAAAATAAATGCTTAAAGTAAAATCCAACTAGTTATTTCAAATACTGCATGCGAACTACAAACTAAGCGTACCAGCGCCTTTCTCGCCGTCCCTCCACGTCGCCCGCGCTAGCTCACTCCCATTCGTTCGGTCAGAAATTCGCGGGAAATCTACCTATCTCTGTCGCGCAGTCTGTTGCCGTTCCGGCACCGGTAGCCTTGTTCACAATAAACTTTGTTACTATGACCTCAAATGTAGACGAAAAAATAAATTGTTTTGCTGAGGTACCTAAATTCCTTAATTCCTAAATTATTTTGCCGCGTGCCATTAGTTCGCCACCCCTGCACTACACCTTGCATTCTTCACTTATCTATTGTTATCTACTCTAGTGCATGAAATTTTTAGCCTTATTTATTTTATTCTAACCTCCAAAATTGTTATTATTTTAATTAATGCACTTACAGTTTTGCTTCTCGTCTTTCGTCTTACTACTGTCCTTTCTTCCAATCTCCTTTCTCCACTAGTCTGCCTTCTTCTGTTCTAAACTACTCGATACGGTGCAAGAACACGTCCAAATACCGGAGCAGCAAGCACACAACACACAGACTATACGCTATTGATGAAGAAGTTATCGTATTAAATTATTTCCAGGAAAAAAGGCCTAAAAAATAAGAGAAAAAGAACAAACAACACCCAAAATTCGCAGACTAGATTCCAACCTCTAGCAAAGGATACCAAACACCCAAACAGCAACCAACACTGTGCAAGTTTCCTCATTTATACTACACTATATTACAACTCTAAATCCCTTAATCAATCTAAATGAAACCAATATAAGCAAGAAAAACTACAGCCATCAGTTAATGTGAGGAAGTAAGATAAAACTGCAAATAAACAACATAGCCGAATACAAAAAGATGCGAGATGTGCTTGATGCACATAAATTAGCAAGACACACCTACAGCTTAGAGGGAGAAAAGAAGTATACAGTGGTACCAGCCACGCGTTTATGTTCAATAAATAGTATTTTTGGAATTCTTAAACTTTGATGGTACCAGTTTTTAGCATTTGCATGCCTACATGCAATAGTATCGGAAAGTAAAAGCTGTAAAACTTAGAAAATAGAGAATATTTGATAGTTTATACAGGTATGAATAGAAAAAAAATAGAATTATATATATATTTCCATGTGCCAAACAAAGAATTCTTATAACAGAAACATCGATTATTTGTAATTTCTAATTTAACATAAAAAGTTTCGTACATATGCCAAATTACACCAAATGCATTTAATGTGTATTATTTTAATTAATAAATAAAATCTACCTTGGTCTATTACTCCTCTCAGAGGTGTAGCTCCAGACGAACATTCATAGAACTTTTTGACTTAGAGATAACGTTCCTAAAATAGTGCCGCACAATTTTCAAACTGCCAAATCTAAGTATTGACTATGACAAAAACCAAATTCATTCAAATTTGCTTCCATTTTTAATAAAATTATAGTCACTTGTCAACTATAAACTATATTCAGCAGTTGTAATGTAATAATGTAACAAATAAGTACCACATACATAAATAGAAGGCTTGCTTGTTACCATGGATTTCTATAAAATAAAATTACCTATAATAATTTCAGACCAAGAGAACGGATGGCCGAGCAAGCAACATGCTTGAGTTGCAGGCCGCCGGACCAGGTTTGATTCCCGGTGACTACACCAGGATTTTAAAAATCGTAAGCTTTGGCTAACACTTGTGGTAGTCGTTAACTCCAATAAGGGAACTCTTCCTCACTTTCGATAGGCAAGGCTGGCCACGGTTTACAAGTACAAGGGCTCATAGAACCACTTTTTGTGGTTAAAAACAGGCCACTGGCCTATAATAAGAGGAAGACGAAGAAGAATTTCAGACAAAAATATGTTGTTTTGTTGTTAAAAATGGGTGATTTTTCATATACACAGTATCAATCTTTTTTATGGTCGTATGGGTATGTATAATTCCTATCAAAACAGACAAATGAATCCAAAATAAATTAAATAATCAGCTGTAACTCCATAATGAAACAATATAGAGCACATGCCTTTAACATTTTTTTTAATTTTGCATCACAGAAGCTGCCCTTCAAGTTTTTTAACAATCTTTTATGTTAAATATTTGTCCCTTGACATGTGCCAACATTGTCATGAGCCATTTTGCTGCACCCCTTTAGGAGTTTTTGTTGTTTAATTTTTGTAACATCACTCTATGCCCTCTTTGTTTACCTAGCTATCTCAGTACACATGAAACTCTAAAAATTACCACAGTTCCTAGCTATGAAGCATCATCAAAATCAAAATAACGGTTTTTATGCTCAAATATTATATATATATATATTGTAGCTGTTTGCAGGCCGTTTAGGCCCATAGCTTAATTATCCTCTTCCATTCCTTTCTGTCTTTAGCTTTACTTTTCCAGTTTCTTACTTTCTTCTCACTTAAATCTTGTAGTACGGCCTCTCTCCACCTTCTTCGCGGTCTGCCTCTTTTCTTCTTTAATCCTGGTTCCCTCCATGCGATTTTTTTTCACTATTCTGTCTTCTGGCATTCGTTCCAGATGCCCTAACCACTGGAGTCGTCGTGCTTTGACCACCTCGTCGATCTTTGGACTCTTATATAATTGGTACACTTCCTCATTCGTTCTTCTTCTGTATAAATCCCCTTCTTTTTTCCCTCCTAATACTTTCCTTAATATTTTCCTTTCCCATGCCCTTAGCCTCTCTTGTACTTTGCTGTTTAGGGTCCAAGTTTCGCACCCGTATAATGCCGTAGGTCTTACTATGGTTTTGTAGAGTCTTAGTTTTGTGTTTATTGTTAGATGCTTGGACCGTAGAAGGTGATTTATTGTCCCTACACTTCTGTTCGCTTTCAGTAGCCTCGCCTCAATTTCTTTTTCTTCGCGGCAGTTATTTGTCAGTAAGGCTCCCAGATATACAAATTCTTCTATCTCTTCAAACTTTACCATTTTATTCCCAATCTTCCACTCTCTAACTTCTTCTCTCAAATATTAACTGCATCAAAATCCGATGTCGTTATATAGTATATAGAAAACTGGCTTCCCATTTTCTGTACGTATTTATTTGTCTATTAATTGCATTCCTTTACAGTCACTAAATCTTCACAACACAGCTTGATGCGAACGCTTACTGCTCAAACTGCAAATATGCCCTGTATCAGGTTATCTTAAGCTCGTGGCCTGGGATCTAATGAAATTTAAAGTTTTTTTGTCTATATTTTGACCATATTGCATTATGGCGTCTAAAAATTTCTTTTAAATTTTTTTCCAACAAATTCGTATCTGGGGGTTTTTGAAAATACTAAAAGAAATTATTAAATACAAATCAGCCTACCTTGATCCCTAGGATAAGTTTAGAAAAATTCACATTTTTAATCAATCATACTAAGTGGGTATTCAAAGATGGAAATTATTCAAATGGGTATCGTAAGTCCCCTTAAATGTCTGTACAAACTACCAAAATTCCAAATCATTATGCTTAAGCATATAGAAGATATTTAGGTGTATTCAGTTCAACTAAAACACACTGTATGCAGATCTTAAAGTAAACAATTCAGGCACGGGAAGCCAAATGCCCGTTTCAACATCATCTAAGAATACGGGCGTGTGTTGTCTAAAATAAAATTGCACACAAACTTAGTAGAAAAAAAAATTAGCATGAAGCACTAAATGGCTTAATCAAACATGGCTGGAGGAAAAATTAAGAGACTGCAAGAAAATAATTTTATATGCAATATTTAAATTCTGCCAATTGATTAAACAAATAATAGAGTATAATAATTGCATATTGAGCAAATTAGAATGCGCATTCCAAATAAGTGTTAAGGTTTCAACCACACACACACGTTTTTGAGTGAACTGTTGGGAATGCACATGTAAATCTTATGGTAAGTCGCTGCATATGTGGTCGACTCTTGAGAAGTGAACTTGGTTATTTTCAGATTTGATACTTACCACAGGTTAGGTACTCATATAAGTATTCTCAACATTAGTTTAAAAAGCTTACCATTAGCGGAAAATTAGCATAGTTCGCATTTCAACTAAATGGAGTCATTAATCTTGTTAGTATTGTATGGCACAGCTAGGCAGTGATACGTGTAAAACATAATTTGATATTTATTTATTTTATTTATATCCCTTCATCATAATTCATGTAACAATTGTTGTAACTTATATATTTCCATTGCCGGGCAAAGGCCTTCTGAAATGAATCGTTTGAGGCCCCACGTTGGGCGCCATATTGAAATGGGTCTTTTGTTGCCGCACCATTGGGTGTCATATTGAAATGGGGCTTTTCATAGCGCCTTCATTGGAACGTTAGAATATGATCAAACGTCTCGTACATCTTAGTATTTTTACAAATTAATTGACCGTGTCTGCCTAGCTAGCTAAAAACTAAAAACATAAAACTCTTGCTTTACCTCAACTCACGGGTAGGAAGTGGCAAATCTGCTAAAAACAGGAAGCTAACCTACACTTGTCGTATTCTCAGGCCGAAACTGAGTTCAAACAATACGCACAAGAAATTGTTTACTGCACGACTTCAGCTGCTTATTTAACTGACCGCAGGCGAGGTTCATTGGATCTCAACCACAAACGTGCACCCTCGGGCTGGGCGCGCCAGTGACTGCCTAAGTTCCGCGCGAACACCGCCGCTGAATTTTTATTTATTACTGCACACACTGAATAGGACTGTACTCGTTAAGTTACACTGACTAAAGCTAATTAACAATGAAAAAGCATGCAAATAAAAACTGGTTATACATATAAATATTAAAATAAGCAATCCAGGTAAGGCAGGCCAGACACCTGTTTCATGTTTCACTACTTTCTCTATATAAAGGATCTGGCAACGAAGCGGGGGTGGAAGATATATCTAAAACTATCAGAGTTACATGAATATTGTGTATATAAAAGTTGTAGGTACAAAGGTGGTGCATATTGTTAAAATATTTTTGTTCACTTTGACGTCGCGTTAGCTAACACCAGACTTAACGTTGCTTTCTGCAACCGGCCCTTAATGTAATAACGTATATGATTTTGGTATATTCACTTTTCTTTTTTAATCTGATTTTATTTGACCTTGAAATTAATTTATTCCTGCATTTATCGTTTTTTCGTGTTTATTATTTCTTGTATCAACACTGACTGCATTTATATTTTCTAAATCAGGTTTTGTATTTTCACTTTTGGAGAGCTCAAGTGTTTAAATCATTATTTTAACGGCGTTTGTTTGTTAACCCTTGAAAAAACCCATCTTAAGGTGCTGAAATTGTTTTTTATGTTCAAACACGCATATCTGAAAAACAGTTGAATTTAGAGGTATGAAGTAACATATCAAAATAAAGCTCATGAAATGGGCTTTTCAAAAATACAAAAATATACAGGGCGTTCCATTTGAAAAAAAATCGAAATTATTAAATTTGCAAATATTAGGCACCCTGTATAGCATTAATACCCAGATCCACCATTTTACACTTAAAAGGTACTTCATAATTTTTTGGTAACATTTTGCTTCATACAATTGTTTTCTGTTGCTTACAACAGCCGCCTGAAGTTCAGCATTTTTTTACATAAAATCGTTAATATCTCCAAAACAGTTGACGTTAGGCCCATACAACTTGATATCAAAATGATGAGTATTTCAATGCAAAACTTTTAAGCTACTCAAATAGAGGGCATTCCATTTAAATAAAAGTCAGTTTGATTCGCCACGCTTTTTTCAGCCACCCCGTATAATCAACAATATTTTAGTAATGTGCACCACCTTCGTACCTACAACTTTTATATACACAATATTCACGTAACTCTCATAGTTTTAGATATATCTTCCACCCCCGCTTTGTTGCTGGACCGTGTATATCGAATTTTGGCTTTGTCATGATTTACAAGTATATAGGTAACCCTGTACGTTATAAAATAAAAAGTTACTGCAAATACTATGTCTGTAATAAACACTGTAGTTCTTTCTATATGGTTTTAACAAACATTTTCATAAAAATATGAGCTGTAACCCATTTGTCTAACAAAACACTGAATTTTTAATGCAAAACGACTGATAACGCACAAAGAAGACGTTCATAACATAGCACGATACCTTTGCAAGTTTCTATTAGAATCTTTTATTTCTAGGATGGGTGTGACTTATGGAATTGTGTTGGAAGCAGCTTACAAGCACTTGCACTGTCACCCAGGACTGAAATTTCGGTTAGTAAACGCAAAACAACACAAACTACGAATTCTAAACTCCTTCCTTTTCCAGACTGCCGTAAGTCCCATGATATCGCCACGCAGCAGCCCGCGAAGCATCAGGCGCAGTATAACACCAACCAACACGATGCCACCTCCACTGCCACCCCGAAAAAGCTCCCCCACCCTCGAGCAAACCATCCCAACCACCAGCACGAACGGCACTATGACCTCGAGCAGCAGCACAGAGGAGCCGAAGCTGGTCCTACAGCAACTGCCAATACTCCCGAAGATAACGAAGAGCAGCTCCATGCAGGAGATCAGCCAGGACACGAGCAGCTCTGGCACGGACGTCGTCGAGTTGAGCTCGCCCGAGACCATCTATGGCATCGTCATTTCCGACTATAACGTGGACACGAAGAGCTTCAGCAAGCATAGCCAGTATTGGAAGACGCCGCAACAGAGCTCTTGTACCAAATCGAGCACGACGCCGAACTTTGGGAATGCACAAATTAATATTATAAAGAATATGAGCCACGAGCCTACGTACGAGAATATTAGGATAAACATGCCGATGCCGCCGAGGAATAAAGAGAGGTACAATCCCTTGACGGCTGATGACAACAGTTCGGTTTGTTATGAGAATGTGAACATAGACTATATTAAGAAGCTGGTGAGCGAGGGGTACTCCAGGGATTCTGTTATTAAAGCGTTAGGTATTACCAGAAACAATGTGGACATGGCTTGTGATATTCTACATGAGTTCGGCACCAAGCTTGGATAGTTGAATATGATGTTAGTTGAGCGGGCTGTGCAGGAGGCTCGATGATTTCGAGACGCCTGCCTGGTCACTTCAGCTTGTTCACTTTTATTACAATCCTAAACACATCTACTTTTTAGCTTGCAATTGTATAATGTTACTAATACTAAATAGGTCTTATGAGGTGTAAAATCTACAGAAATGGATGTCGACAATTTAGGTGCAACATGTTCAACTAGGGCTGTGGATATTTACAATTCGTATCCAGCTATTCGGTTACCAAAACCCATCTGATTAACTGGTTTTATCAGAGTTTGACTAAGTGGATAATTTTGTCGCTGGTGAGTGAAACGCCAAATAATTTTTAAAACTGGTTAATTTATCAATATTTTATTTCGTGATTGATATAATTTTGTGTGTGAATAATTTTACTGGCAACCCATATCTAATTATCCAATAACTGTTTATTGGCAGAAACCGTGGTTTAGTTTGACTTAAGTCATCTTTAAAAACATCATTCTTATTCATTATTATTGGATGCAAGTGCCTTGTTTCGACGTGCTGAGTCAGCAGGTTGCCATTGCTTTCAGGCACGCTGTTATTGCATAATTTGTTGCAATCGCAGTTGATTCCTTACTACGGCTTTAGTTTTTCCCAATCTTCCTGGACCATACAGTCACTCGTAAAATGTAATTATAGTAACTAAACTTGCCTTTATTTCATAGCAAGATGACCAAAAGATCAGCTCCGTGGCTTTGGCCGCTACTCTCAAAGACTTCGTGTGTGGCAAAGTTGACTGGCTTCCTTGAAGCTCGAATGGCAGCTGGAATAGCAGCTTCTTACTATGAAGTGCTGTATCTCGGGAATGCTTCCCCAAGTAACTTTATAATACTTTGCGTGGCGTCCCTTTTGTTAGGATACACGGACAGGTCAGTTATTGGCAAGCGACTGCTCCCCGCTGTTCTAAGCCCGTGCATAGCTTGCTTTGTTCTATTAATAACCACATTCAACAATTAAATCAGCTGGTTTGCACGCACAGACCACGCGCGAAACTTGTAGGTTTTAAATGCATAATGCGTTTTAACCTGATTATTACAATGTAAGAAATACAGTTTAGTTCTATACCTAGCAGAATAATGGTTAAATACCAAGGTTACATGAACTAGATCGGTACAAATGGCAGGCTATATACCGAAGGAAGGGAAGAAACAGTGGACATAAACAGTACCCACTCGCAACTCACTATAAGATAATCAAAACTGTAAAATGCACAATACCCAATAAAAGAAAAATAGCAACTACAACATCACGTACCACCTATAGAGTCACCAACCCTTGTAAAAACTCAACAACACAACTGAATATTTGCATTTTAAAGTTAGAACTTTTGAAGACGAAATAACAGAATACGCGTTGAAAGAAATTGAATGAGACGAGCTTTGGCCGCTACTCTGAAAGACTTCGTGTGTGGCAAAGTTGACTGGCTTCCTTGAAGCTCGAATGGCAGCTGGAATAGCAGCTTCTTACTATGAACTGCTGTATCTCGGGAATGCTTCCCCAAGTAACTTTATAATACTTCGCGTGGCGTCCCTTTTGTTAAGACACACGGACAGGTTGGTTATTGGCAAGCGACTGCTCCCCGCTGCTCTAAGCCCGTGCATAGCTTGCTTTGTTCTATTAATAACCACATTCAACAATTAAATCAGCTGGTTTGCACGCACAGACTCACGCGCGAGACTCGTAGGTTTTAAATGCATAATGCGTTTTAACGTGATTATTGCAATGTAAGAAATACAGTTTAGTTCTATACCTAGTAGAATAATGGAATTATTAAATACTAAGGTTACACGAACTAGATCGTTACACATGGCAGGCTATATACCGAAGAAAGGGAAGAAACGGTGGACATAAACAGTACCCACCTGCGACTCACTATAAGATAGCCAAAACTGTAAGATGCACAATACCCAATAACAGAAAAATAGCAACTACAACATCACGTATCACCTATAGAGTCACCAACCCTTGTAAAAACTCAACAACACAACTGAATATTTGCATTTTAAAGTTAGAACATCTGCAGACTAAATAACAGAATACGCGTTGAAAGAAATTAAATGAGACGTGCTGGGTATTGGGGAAAGTTAGAAGGGCAGTTGAAAGGTTTTGCAAAAAAATCAGGACACAAACTATGTTTGGTAAAGGTAGAAAGAAAGTACAGGCAGGTGTAGGACTCTACATAAGAGATAGACTTGCCAATCGGGGAATTTCATAGTTAGTCAGATAGGGTGGCATCCCTGAGGCTGCACATAAGCCCGGTGATCAAGATAAGTTTTTATGTGTGAGCAATATAAAATGTTTCTCTCTCTTACTATCGGTTACGTATCCAATCTGGATAATTTCCATCTTCACCATTCGCCTCCATCACAATCTAGCCACTACTACCACTCTCTTGTTCCTTATACCCATCTTTTAATGTTACTTTGCACAACATCTTCCCATCTGGTTTTTGATCCATCATCTTGTAAACGTGCCTGAACCATCTCAGTCTTTGGTGTTTGATTGCAGCTATAAGTTACATTTTTCAGCTCAAAATTCATTTGTTTCTGATTGCCCAATGTATTTTCTTGCACGCTTCGTACTCATTACCTATACCTCTGATCTGTATTAAAGTTTTGTATATTTGTAGTTTATTTTGTGGCTATATTTATTGATTTCAGGTGGTTTCCAATGCGATAGTAGCATCTATTGAGTAGCACTAGTATTTGTTTGATTATTAGAGTTGGTAACTGGTAGACGAATTTGTTGACATTCTCAAAAGTCTGACCATTCACTACAATATCATGCTGTCTTCCTGGCACTACTTTAGCAGCAATTGGTATTCTGGTAACTGCTTTAGTCAGATTTTCTGTGTGGTGTGGTGGCACTGTATGTCTATGTCGAATTCAATGTTCGCAGGTTAGGTTTTGCGTCATTTTGTGTCAAAACTGACGCAAAACCTAACCTGCTAACTTCGAATTTGACATAGACTTACAGTGCCACCAACATAAACAGTGCCAACCTAAGAAAAAAAATCACAATCATTTATAGTCACCCGGTAGTACATACGTATATACAAGTTGTGTATCTTGTTCGGAGTCGGTGTGTTGTCTTAGTCATAATTAAGTAAACAAATATAGTTGTGTCCTTAATTTAAGTCATTATTGCTGGCCAATTCTTAGGCCCTCTTTTTCTCTCTTCCTCTGTTCCTTTTCTTTCATGATTTTACAGAGGAATCTGCTCAGCCTATTCCAAACTTCTCTATCCTTGGCCATCTCGTTGATGATATTATTGACTGTAATCCCCTCTCCTAGGAATATTTCTATCTCCAATCTTGTCCTCTGCCATTTTTGGCATACAAATATGGTTTGCATCGTCCTCGTTGCAGTACCAGCAAGTTGTACGTTGCTCTGTCCCTATTTTATGCAGTACTGAAGTACTGAAGCAGCTGTGCCCGTTAAAACATTATGCCAAGAAGTAGTTAATATCTCCGTGTTTTCTGTCCTTCCAACTTCTAATGATCAAGAATTGCGGTACGTGATTATCCTTAAGCAATCCCTTTGGAAGCAGCGATACATCCTTCCAACTTCTAATGTTGGGTATTCATTTTCTGGTCCAGCTAGCGTTTCCTTGAAGTGTCCCCCACCGTGTTTGCCATTGGGTTATATTGTATATTGCTGTTCGTTCCTGGATCATGAGATCGATTGGTATGGTACTAGTATTTGTAATGCTTCTGTCGAGACTGTTTTGTATGCTGTTCCGACACGAAGCATCATTATTCTTTGAATTTTTTCCAGTTTTCTACGCCATTTATGTTTTTCTATAATTTTCCCCCATATAGGAGCGGCATACAGTATGATTGAATAGACCACCGCTGCCAACAGCTGTCTTTTCTTTGGACTTGCTTTTCCCTTACTCGGCATTATTGTGGGCTTGCCATTGACATGTTTTTGATCAACACCACACCTAGATACTTTAGGTCTTCAACGGTACTGCCTATTTCTATATTTATCTGAACGATCTTCCTCCTTGCTTCTGTTTTATGGGGGGAAGCTTTAAATGTTTTTGTTTAGCTACTTCTTGTATTCTTAGAAGGGCACAGCTAACTTTAGTGGTTAGTTCTTCTTCTGTCCTTCCTCTAATGACTACTGCCATGTCATCAGCGTAGCCCACACTGGTCACTCCTACAGGCATCGGAGTTTTTAGGACCTTGTTGAAATAAATATTCCAAAGAAGGGGACCCAGGATTGAATCTTGGGGCACCCCTCTCGTCATCTTCACCTTCAGATCGTCCTCCGCGATCAGCCATCTGTTATTAAAGTAATCTGATATTGTGCTGACCAAGTAATCCGGGACCTCCCATTTTAGCAGTTTCCTTATAATGCCCCCCCCCCCCCCCAGGGCGCGCTGTTAGATGCGTTTTCAATGTCCACTGTGATAAGCAGGCAGAGGTCTATCGTGCTGTAATCTCTTTGATTTATTTGTTCCACTATATTTTTGACCATGCTCATTGCATCGATAGACGACTTACCTTTTTGGAAACCGAATTGTCTTTCACTTAGCACTACCTTCTGTTGTGGTTTATTCAACTCTATGTGCGTGCGTTCTAGTAGTAATTACTCTTAGGGATCAATATGAGCATGGCCATCTTCCGACTATTAGGGAACGTTTTTTTTTTGCCAATAAATCCTTATATGTGGTGAACTGTAAGAAAATTTTAATAATCTCTGCCGGTATAAGGTCGGGACCCGTAGCTTTCTTATTTTTCAGGAATGCTGCTACTGCTTTCACTTCCTCCTCTGAGAGTGGAGTGGGATTTCGTTGTTGGTTATCCAGATTTGCTGGTAGGATTTGTGACCAATCATGTTCTCTGTCTGTTGGAAATAACCGTCTTATCTCATCTAGCTTTTCTTCTTTATCTAGGTTGACTTGAGGGCGGATGTTGAGTTTATTGGTAACTAACCTGTATCCTTGTCCCCATATATCGTCCTCCACCATCGTCCATGCTTTATCTTTAGCCTTGGAAATTTCCATTCTGAGTGTCCTCCTCATGTCTGCGTATTCTGTTTGCTTTTGTCTCTTTTCTTCCAATATCGCAGTATTGTTAGAATTGCATCTTACCATTCGTCTTCTAAACTTAATGCATTTTTTCTTATTTCGGCAATTTATTCTGACCACCAGTAATTCCGTGTCTTGCTGTTCCCATCTCTCTTTTTTAGAAACGCATTATCGCACGCCATTTCAACAATCTCTTGGAGCTCTTTAGGCGTATAAAGAAGGCCTTCTTACCTCCATTTCCTGCTCGATATATGTTGACAATAAAGCAAATTTCTCCAGTTCTCCAGTTTACTTTCCTGATGCCCTGTTGTTATTCAATTTGGCTATAGCTTCTTCTTTACTAGGTTGTGGTGCGTGAATGCTTGGTTATTGTTCGTTATTTTCTGGAAGTGTTCCTTCCATCTTCCCGCAAGTCTTTGCTGAATACTTACTATTTCCTCTTCAATGTTTATAGACTGAACATTTTGAAACGGTCGATGTGTAGTTGAGGAATAATTTTTATGAGCCCAGAATGAATGTTTTACTATGACTAGTTTCCGTCAAAGTTATTTGTAAATATCATTTGACCATAAGTATCGAGCTTACTAATGTTGAGAATGGTAGTTGTAACCACCCGAAAAAGCCAACATGTCTGCAACACTTACTAAGTATTGTCAATGAGTTTCATGATCGGTTACCCTTGGCCTTCGCATCATAATGCAATTTGGCCATAATATGCCTTATTGGTGTATTTTATTATTTCTGTACCAGAATAATATCAATCGTTGATGACCCCCAGTTGGGCAAAGACTTCCTCCTCATTTCCATTTTATTGTCTTAGTTGCCTTCTTCATTTTCTCCCATTTGTTGGTGTCCATTTTGTGACTTATCTAGTCTATTTTCTTCTTCCTCTTAAGATGTTATTACCACACCATCCATATAGTCCAGCTGTTTCTTGCTATTCATATGTCACACCCAATTCCATTAAACATTTTTTTTATCATATTCGATTAAGGATGGACCTTTGGTTTATGTCGTCAGTTATTGTGTTTGACACACCAATGCCTTTTTTCAACTGTTTTACTTTCTGCAAGTTGCACTGTGTGTCAATTTAGGTAATGTAAATTCTTAAAAATGTTGTCTAGACAGCATAGGTCTTGTTTTAGTTTTATGTTGGCTTTGTTGTTGGCGTGAATTCCTTTTATTCGTTTAACATACTGCCAGGCACCTTTTGCTGTAATGCTTCAGGTGGTCAAAGGCTTTAGATAATTCTATTTCTTCTCAGCCCGTTAACATCCACTGCTGGATGTAGGCTTCCTCCATCGATTTCAGTCTTAGGCCACCGCAATCCAATTTTTACCTGTTACTCTCTGTAGATCGTCTCTCCACCTTGCAAGGGGTCTTCCAACACTCCTTTTTTTCCGTTCTCGTGGTCTCCATTGTAGTGCAAGCGGAGGTTAATGCCTAGCATTGCCTGTTGCATCGCACGTTTACATAACCTTAACTTATTGGTACACTTATAAAGACCACTATTCTGAGGTTAACTTTAATTCGTTTGTTAAAATAAACAAAAAGGCATCAAAATGTTGGAGCTTATGACATCTTATTCATTAGCAAATAAATTTTGATAGGCTTTTGTTTATTTTAACAACGAATTAAAGTAAATCTCAGATTAGTGGTCTTTATAAGACTGGCTGTTAGTGTTATTGTTACTAAGCTGTAGGTTGTAACAGATAAGATACAGGTGTTGTATACGTTGCGTTTGAGACTCATAGGTATTGAGGATTTTTCAGGATATAAGAAAGCCTGGAGCTAAGACTAAGACGTCTGCTTATTGCAGCATCCTGATTTTCTTTACCAGTTTTTCTTATGTGTCCAAGGTAATTATATTTCTTAGCTAGTTCAAGGTCTTGGTTTCCGATGGTTACTTTTAAGTCTCCTGTACTCATTATCTTTGTCTTTTGCATGTTCATGGTAAGCCAGACTTTAATTGATGCTTCTTGGAGTTCCCTTATATTCGCGAGTTATTCTGCATTGGTACTGATCAGTACGACGTCATCTGCGAAGCTTAAGTGACTCAGAAACTTGCCATCCATCTGATACCCTTTTCGTGCCACTGTAGGTTCTTTAACACGTCTTTGAGGGTCAGTGCGAACAGCTTGGGTGAAAGAGGGTATCCTTGTCTCACTCTTTATTTCAATCAACAGATCATGGCAACACAAGAAAACTAATAAAAAAACAGAAATTTCAATGACAAGTTTGAAAACTAATTAAAAAAGAAGAACAACATACAAACATGAACATACAAGAAGTATATAAAGCGACAGAAAAGATACTAAGTAAAACAAAGGATGAAGTAACAACAAAAGTGTACAAGAATGAAGCAGAAGCAGAGTAGAAATAGCAAAGATGGACTAAATAAAACAGAAATATGAAAGGACTTCAGAGGATTCGCAATAAACTGAACTGAAGTCAAACTACAGTAATAATAAAAATAGAGAAGAAGACATGCTCAAGATGGCATCAAAATATATATTATCCGAATCTCTACAAGAGTACAAAAAAAGGCACACCTGCCGTAACACTCCCCCCCCCCCCCTCAAGAAGCAATAACCTTAAATGACAAAACAACAGGTCAAGAAATTATGAAAATAAAGACACGATTATAAACGAGAATCTAAAGAATGCACCAAATGAACCAACTAACACCATAAAAAATGTTATTTAGTAAAATTGCATTGTACGTATACCAAAGAACTCGAACAATCTACACTTGACGATTAAAGAGCTGTTTTAAGCTTGGTAAAGGCACTAAAAACTATTCTAAATTATACTTCGTAGCTTTACAAGGAGTTCCTAGAATTAGATCAGGGTAGTACAAACACAAAGAATTTTCATTTTTATAAACAAGACCACAATTACGTCCCAACTGGGATAAATTAATTTTATGGCTGAATTTTAGTTGAAAATTATACAATTATAAAAGTTGCTACTGCCAATGACTAACATTACAGGCTTCAAATACAATATGTTCATTAAAAAAGTTCACATGGAAATTCGGACATATGAATAATATGTTGGTGGCACTGTAAGTCTTTGTCAAATTCGAGGTTAGGTATCAGGAAACCTGCTAACCTCGAATTTGACAGACTTACAGTGCGACCAACATATTATTCTTGATCTACTCTCTTTCAATATGGCCATCATAGCTGAAATCGGTTACTCAGCGATAATGACAATTAAGGGTTGTTGATATTAAAAGAGACGAAAGTCTTAATTGTTTGAATGGTTATTGGGCGTTGAATATACACCTATTGTAAAAGTGTTAATTTAGAGCGTCGTATTGTTAATTACCACGCACTGTGGACTGATTTAGAATTGCGAAAAAGCAAACTGAAACAGTGTTTGAATGGGTCTTCGAACTGATTGCGTACAAAACCAATTTAAAGCAGTTTACTGAGCAGCCAAGGTCAACAGTGGAACATCAGGACCGAAGTCAGCCCACCAAGCCATCTGCAGGAAATTAGATTTTGCGTCAGTCTGTGCAAAACCTAACCTGCAAACCTAGAATTTGACATAGACGTACAGTGCCTTGTGAACTTTTTTAATGAACGTTTGTAGCTTTAAAAATTAAATAAAGGAAAAAACTTAATATACTCATATATCAAAATTGCTTGGCTACTTAGGTTATCAACACCATATTAGTTTGATTAAAACTAGCCATAGCTAAAACTGCCCTCAATTCAGCATTTATTAATCTGTATTAACAATTTGCGGTCAATAAACATTTTATAATACGGAATTAATCAGGGAATAGCTGCTAAAAATTGTGATTGTAAAGATTACAAGAATCCAATTAAAATTATGATTTCCACTAACAAACAAATCGATTATTAAATAGGGGTAGCCAGTAAAAACGATGCACATATTAAAGCGGTCACGTCAACCAACCACACTAGAAATTACCGTAATTTATCTGTGTGACACAATAACCACGATTAAATATTATCTGTGGTTATGATCATCCGGTTAGCCACAACCAAACTCAGATAAAATTATCCTCGTAGTCAGAATTGAATGGCAACAGATAATTCAGAACTGGTTTGCTGGATATACCTACCTGTTCTAATCAACAGCCCTAGTCCAAATCAGGGCTTAAGCTACCTTCCGTTACACTGCTAAACTATACAGGGGTGATCAAATCTGCTTAGAAATAATGTTAAGATTATTTTCACATTTTTGACTGATACTTTTAAGCCGTATGTAGCCAAAGTAGCTTAAACCCTACATAAGTCGGGAGTCTTGAAATTAGCCATGTAATACAGCAGCCTCCACGTAGTATTACATCCTACAATTTAAATATTTCCCGCAGTATATTTCGATCGGGACGGAAAAATACCGAAATATTGTACATGTTGTAGATACTTGAAAATATTTTTGAAAGGCACAAGGGGTAGAACAGGTCTAATCTACGAAGCGAGCGGCAGTATCGGTATTGTTTTCAAAAATTACAATCAAAATGGTCGCTAGTTCACGTGTAAACTGTGTTTTATAGATCTTCGATGTTAAACGTTACTCAAGTGCAAATAACGCAATACGTTTCAAGTAGAACATATCTGCCACGTTCAAATGCGGCTTGTATATTGCCACTGTTGAAGTCTCAACAAATCTAAATCGATGGTCAAAAGCTCTATGTGTATTTAAATCAAAACAAATAGTACCCCCACAGCTCTACGGTGTTCGAACGTTATGTTGTTGGTATGTTAGCGTCTTAGTTGATTCTAATGATTAAACACCTTATTATAGGTCTTGACTACAGGACTAGCGCTGCCAATGTATCGTGCTCTATTTTTAATACAAGTCAGTAGGCCTTTTAAATGATATTTTAATACAATCAGAGCTGTATATACTATTATTTCCTCAGGAACGCATGCCAAAGTTTGTATATATATGGTGGTTAAGAATTATTGGCTATGTTTTTTATTCATGTACATATTTTGTCATGTAACATTTATGTATGACTTGAATATATTGAAATTTAACAAGGATCTACTTGTTTTATTCTGCTAAGTGTATAGAGCATTTCCACATACATCATAGTGACCTTGGGCGATGATGTCAAATCAGCTGTTCGGGGTCAACTTTTGTTAACCGGCTTATGGCAATTAGCCGTTTTTCGTGTGTTTATTCAGCTGTTATTACGAAAAAACGTTGTGACCTTTTTTATATGTATTATAGTTGATTGAGTTTAGTTTGGTGTAGTAAAGTTTTAGATTTAGCGATCGTGGGCATTATAAATTCTGCTTAAGTTAGGTTAAGTTTATAAAAGATATTTTATTGGCTTTTTTAGTCGTTTTCTGAACATTTGTTCATAATTTTTGGTGAGAATTAGCCAGGACTAACTAATTCGTGCCAGTAATTAACTATGTTCGGTGTAGAGACCTAATTTTACATTTAGCGTAATTAATTTTCTTTAGTGTAGGTACATAGTGACAGTGACGTGGACATTACACTCACGTTTCGTTTGTTTTTTCGAATTGTTTTGTTCTAATGTCCTGAATCCACCCATGAACGAACTGGGCAAAGGCATTAAGGCTTTTGTATGCTTTAAGTTCACATACTGGACTCACCTGGAAGATTAAGAAGCCTGTTAAAACTTCCCTTATTATTTGGGGTAGGTTTTCTAGAGACATTCAAAATCCTTGCTGTTCAATGCATAAGGATCTTGTCCTCCTAATACATTTAGTTTGTCCAAGTAGTGTTTCTTGTTTTGCTTGGATAACCCACGAGCCTGATCACTCATTTAAGCCAAGTTAAAAGCACAGTTAATTACTGCCACGAATTAGTTAGTCCTTGCTAATTCTCACCAAAAATTATGAACGAATGTTCAGAAAACGACTATAAAACGCCAATAAAATATCTTTTATAAACTTAACCTAACTTAACCACAATTTATAATACCCACGATCGCTAAATCTAAAACTTTACTACACCAAACTAAACTCAATCAACTATAATACATATAAAAAAAGTCACAACGTTTTTTTCGTAATAATAGCTCTATAAACACATGAAAAACGGCTAATTACCATAAGCCGATTAACAAAAGTTGACCCCGAACAGCTGATGTGGTGGAGGTGATGACGTAACCACGAAATACTGTATCATTTGAATTTGGTTTAGCTATTTTCATATTCAAATTTGAAATTCTTTTAACATCATAAAGTTAACTGTTGTAAATAAACATCGAAGTAAAGGTGCAAGGAATTGAGGTAGTCTCTCCAGGTGATACCTCCTTTTCAAAGGCACCTTCAGTGCCTGGTGTGGAGGATTGTGAGCGGCAATAAAGTACGAGCTATGATGGTGCTACGTGATCCATTTGAAGACAACTCCATTGGCATCAGGAATTTAAGTATGAATAGAGTTGTGAAAAATAGGAATTTAATAGTACCTAAGCAGTGGTGTTAAATGCACATTTTAAATCGGGTGTTTAAGTTTAAAACAAAAGTTTAAGCGGAAATAACGTAATTTGCAAATTAAAGTGATTAAAGAGAAGTGTGCCTAATTCAAATTAGAAGGTATCTAGTGGGTGATTAAAAAAATCATTTTAAAATTTTTTTTATGTAAATTTTTATGTGCTGCATTCTTTATCGTTCTTGAAGGCCGGTTCAAGAACAATAAAGAATACAGCACTCAAAAAAATGTAGGCAACTAGATGTAGGTATCTCGTTTTTAATCACTCTGTGTATAATCAATTCCCTTTTCCTATCTTTAGCTATTATGCTTGCGCTGTGTACCTACTGTTTGTCCTCTTTTCTGTATTGCTTTCCTATGACATTCTCCCATGTTTCTAAGCCTTCCGCGTTCACGTTTTATCCTAATATTTGCTCTCCTAATTCATTCTCTGTAGATGTTCCTACCAGTTTAGCTGATTTTCTTCTTCTAAAATTGACTCGATTTATAGTTCTTCTCATACACTTGTATTTCTTATCCTGTTTTATTCCTTTAACTCCCCTCAGTTATTTTATAGTATTTGCAGTGAACTATTTAAAGAGAGTAATAAGAACTCAAAATGAAACTTATCACAACCAGATTGTCTGAAAATAAAACTTAAACTTTTCTGCTTCACTTTATAGGCGTAATAATTAAGGTATACACATTACCCTTTCTCTGTGACGTCACAATTTACTTTCTTTATTTAACAATAAGGAACTGGCAGGCGTCAGCAGCTATTTTAAATAATTCCTTTTGTGTTCGTTTGTTTTTTTTTTTCAAAAAAGCGGCGTAATTTCGGCAGAATTCCGTGATTGTGCTCCAAGTTATAACTCTTAGCTTCTCGTCATTTGAAATATAGTGTGGAAGCTTCGCTGGTATGCGGTTCTTGGGCATTGAACACTTATTGGGATGTCTGCCTCTTTGAAACGGTTTATTTATCACAGGACTTCTCGCCGTTTTGGCTAATTGCCTGTATTTACAAGCGTCACCTGCGAGGTACAAAACATAAGCGATTCCACTTATTTGAGAATTTCCATCCAGACGTCACCCGGGGGTTGTGGAAACTTCTGCGATCTCTTCCACTTCATAGGGCCCCTCTGCCCATGGAAGTCTAGTTCGAGTTTGGGTCGTAACCATAGAGCTTCGACGTGAGAGTTTCAAATAACGTTCATGAAATACTTACGTTAAGTTTAGACAGTTTTTGATCTCACGCAACGTAAGACATAACGTACAGCAATGAAACGGGAAGATTTCGTAAATAATTTTATTGTTGAAAAATTCTTTTTTTTATAATTATTAATACATTAATGGGAAATAAAAGAGTAGCCATTTGATTTACAATGTTAAAAAAATATTTTTTGAATACGACATCTGCCAAATGTCCTCCGTTGACATTAAATTTATGCATTCTTGGAGTCGAGCCTGAAAGTTTTGCATCACTCTTCGCAGCATATCAACAGGTATTGCTGCAATCTCGTCACGAATTCGTTGTTTGAGGGCCGGGATTGTCCTGGGTGGATCAGTTGCAAACACTTTTGTTTTTAGGTAACCCCACGAAGAGTGATGCAAAACTTTCAGGCTCGACTTCAAGAATGCATAAAGTTAATGTCAACGGAGGACATTTGGCAGATGTAGTATTCAAAAAATATATTTTTTTAACATTGTAAATCAAATGGCTACTCTTTTATTTCCCATTAATGTATTAATAATTATAAAAAAAAAATTTCAACAATAAAATTATTTACGAAATCTTCCCGTTTCATTGCCGGACCCTGTATATTTTTTAACATTATTTTGTACGATACGAGAGACAATTTTGTGAAAGATACTCAAGCGTAAACTGTCTAAATGTAACGTATGTATTTCACGAACATTATTTTAAAATCCCGTTTCGGGGCTCTACAGTTATGTTATTATTTTCGCAAAATTATCTCTTGTGTTGTAAAAACTAATGTTAAAAATTATATATTACGTCTTACGCTTTACAAGGTCACAAACTGCCTAAACATAACATAAGTATTTTACGAACGTTGTTGAAAAGTCGTCCATCAGAGCTCTACGGTTACGTTTGCGTATTTTTCACAAAATGGTGTCTCATGTCGTAGATAATAACGTTAAAAATTCAATTCAATTCAATTTATTCAATTATAATTACAAAATTGTATTTACAGATGCAGAATATAGTGGCCACAAAAGCTAACTTGTGTGTGGCCAAACATCAAAGAATAATAATAAATAATAATAAGAGATAAATAAACAAAATATATATGAATCATAAGAATAAACAAAACAGTGCGTAAACCTTAGTTATTCAACCATTTTACTTATGTAAGCATAATAATCCAAGGGGTTACACCTTATCCAGTTTTGAATTTTTAGCTTGAATGATGGTTGTAAACTTTAGGACATAAAAATGACGCATGTTTCTGTGAACATGTTTTAGAAGTTTTAGGAACAACAAGCAATGAATTTTCCTTGCATTTATACCTTTTCAACTTCAAATTGGGACTAATCATTTTCAAAACGCGAATAAACAATTTCAATTTGAGAATAAACTAATTCAAATTGGGACTAATCAACTTCAAATTGAGGAAAACTTTTTGTTAACATTAGTCTTTGGAAAATTGCAATTACATGGTTGTGACTAGGGTTTCCAGTCCCGGGATCAGGTCCCGGGATAGTCCCGGGATTCTACCACAAAAACCGAGTCCCGGGACCACAGCCAGCCCAGGCGAAGTCCCGGGACCATGTCAACATGCGTGCGTATACTCGATATCAGAGAATTATGCCTCTTGTACATTCTGCATTATTTGCGGTTTGCGTAACGCAGGAGAGGTATTGTTTTCGGTAGGTTAGAATTAAACCTGTGTGTTGTTTCAGCCACATTTGCATATCTTCTTTTATTTATGTATGTGTCTGTTTTTTTTGTTGGATTTAGATATGTGCGAAGAAGCTGAATAATTTATATTTTTGGGTTTTAAGTGTGTTAGTTATTTGTCTGCTAAAGCGTTACAATTAGAATGAATTCCGAACCGCAACCTACCTTCATTCTACATTTAAAAAAATAACGATTTGAAGTCACTATGGCAACAGTTTAATATATTGAAGATAAACAATTGGCGAAATGTAAAGTGGGTTCCTACAAAATTATCATAATCAGAGGCAGCTTGACGAAAGGATTACACACGCACTTTGCAGTTCAAACAAAAGCAAAAGCGACAGACATTTTTAGTACCAGAAGAAAGCAATGAAGTTGTAGACGAGCCCCAACGCAAATTATCAGCACATAAATACTTTATTTAACTTAAAACACTTGTTTTTCCTGGAAAATTTCATTCGGAAATTTCACCTGAACACTATTTCTCTTTCGGGACCATTTTCGGGAGTTTCGGGACTAGTCCCGGGACCTGAAATTTAGCTCGTAAGTCCCGAAAACACTTTTGGTCTCGGGACTTGGAAACCCTAGTTGTGACAGGGCAGAACTAATTATTGTTAGTTGTTGCTGGTGTTCCGTCCTGTCACAACCATGTAATTGTCATTTTCCAAAGACAACCGTTAACAAAAAACTTTTCTCAATTTGAAGTTGATTAGTCCCAATTTGAAATTGTTTATTCTCAAATTGAAATTGTTTATTTCATTTTGAAATTATTTATTCCCATTTTGAAATTGATTAGTCCCAATTTGAAGTTGAAAAGGTAGTATTATAACCATGTGAGATCGTCTGAAATAGTTTTCCACATTTATAGGAGAATACAGCCGAGGATTGCTGATAAAGTTGACGAACAGTAAAAATATTTGTTTCAGTGAACAATAATTCACTAGGATATTTATAATCTTTGTTGAAAATGATCTTTAATATGAATTTTTGTAAAATTTCTAACGTTAAAAATGATACGTTACGCCCTACATTTTATGAGAATGCAGACTGTTTGAACATAACGTAAGTATTTCACGAACGTTATTTTAAACAATAGTAAATTTAAACAAAATCATTAAGACCACAACACTATATACAAATTTCAGATCTCTCTAAATTCTGCTTATCTTTTGGATTTCCTAATAAATTTCGAATATTCTTGTTTGAACTATAAACAACTTTATAGCCTGAATCTTTACAAATTTTCTCTAGGCCCTTTGTAGCCGGGTGAAACGAAATTTTGATGTACTTTTCGTTGGGTAGTTGACTGTAGAAGTTGACACCCGATTGATCGCGTAGGACACACCCTCCGTGTCAGATAATACTGTATGATCGAAAACTTTTACCCTCTAGACCTAGACGGTTGCGGATTTTTCAAAAATTTAATTTGTTGACAGTGATGACTGATGAGTAAAGGTACATACTTAATAATATAACCTATAGAATATTAACAGAATCACTTAACTTTGACAGAATATTCTACTGAAGACAAAGTGGTGCTGTGTGTGGAAAATGGAGGAAATCACTTTGAACACCTGTGGATGTTTTTGTTATTAAATTTTTTATGTATGCAACAAAAATGTTTCTATTTGTCAAAATGACATTTCTGATATAACTTTAAACTGACAGATATAAAATTCCAATGTGACTTGTACTCATATATGTATATATGCTTGTACCACCACGACTGCCAACATACATTTTTAACAAAATAATTCCACAACCCTCTAGAGGATAGTAATTTAGGAGAAAATTAGTCAAACATTATTTAGAATGTATGATTTTTGATGATAAATAAAAACCATATAGTCGTGAAATCTACTTTAATTTAAATTTGAAGTATCTATTATGGATTGTACTTAAAATGAATGACTGCTTTTATTAATTAATAATTTTAATGTGTAGATAAACTTTGGAAAATGTCGTGAAGGAATTTTCTAAAAATATTTTACTCTAATCATAATGTACTAAACTAGGGTGTATTAAAACATGCGGCTAATAACTACACCACGCAATTCTACGTAGAAAAGCAAGGAAAAAACTCGAATACAGTTTTAATGTTAACTCTTTGGTTAAGGAGTTATTAATGCTCAAACTTTGAAATTGTTCGACTATGGTTGAGAAATAGATTTAAATAGTATCAACAACACATAATTCAACAAATAAAATAAGTAATCAAATATAAATGATAACATTTTGGTAATTAGTTTACTTATAATTTAATAATTAAGAATGCAAAATCTTCGCCATTTATAGTTTTGGAAGACGTTGCAACTATGCATTATAAGCTGGGTTTATTTTTAAAATGTAATAATAAAAAATTCATAACTGGATGTATTATTGACGGATTGATTAATGTCATTTTTGACACTTGTAAAAGTCACTTTTCTTTTCGTAAAACCTTCTTCACTCATTATTTATTAGTTATTCCCTGTTATTATTGTTTTAACTTACTTTGTTCCTTGTTTGATTTTCAGTTTTGTGTTTTTGGTTTTGGGAAAAAAACATGGCATACAGTTTTCCTGAATACGCAGATATGTATTTGATATTAGGCGAATGTGGCGGTAATTGTCACCGAGCTTCAAATTTATATGACGAACGTTATGTAAACAGGAGACATCCTAATGCTCATGTTATTGAAAGACTAGATCGCCGCTTAAGAGAAATAGGGAGAATGAAACCTATGCAGGGAGTTGGTGGAGGGCGACCACGGCATGTAATACAACCCGAAATAGAAGAAAACATCTTACAGGTATTTGAAGACGAATCTCGAAAAAGTATCCGTTCTGTAGCTCGAAGACTTAATATTAGCCATACTGCTGTACATCGATTGTTAAGAGAAAATCTCTTACATCCTTTCCACTTCCGGCGAGTCCATGGGTTGCTTCCGGAAGATTATCCGTGACGGATGGTGTTTTGCAGATGGTTATTACGGCAACACCCAGTCAACCCGGCTTTCATTGAAAACATTTTATGGATGGATGAAGCCACATTTACCCGTAACGGAATGTTTAATATGCACAATATGCACCACTGGGCCGATGAAAACCCTCTTGTCTTCCATCAAACTAATCACCAGTTTAGATTCAGCGTCAATGTATGGGCTGGAATTATCGGAAATAGACTAATAGGGCCAGGCATTTTGCCTCGTCGATTAAACGCCGAAAATTTTATCAATTTTTTAAACAAACGATTTACCGGGATTATTGGAGGAAGTATCGTTACTTGCCAGGAGAGATATGTGGGCTCAGTTAGATGGAGCTCCAGCCCACTGGGGGCTTGAAACTAGGGATTGGTTAAAGCAAAACTTTCCAGAGCGGTGGATCGAGCGTGATGCTCCGATACCATGGCCCGCAAGAAGCCCCGACCTAAAAGTCCTAGACTTTTTCTTTTGGGGCTTTTTAATAGCTCATGTTTATCAAGTACCGAAAAACACCTTATTGAACGGACAAATAATGCATTTAGAGAAATAAACAATCGTAACGTGCTGCAAAATCTAATACCAAACATTCTTACTCGGTGTACCAAATGTGTAGAAGTTTCAGGTGCTCATTTTGAACAGCTATTTTAGCCAAAAAAGAGTATTAATTTAAATAAAACGCATTCAATCTTGATTTGTCAATTATTTCAATAATTTTAGAGGATATCCATCAAAAAGCATGAACACATACTTGATTTAATTGCAGAATCACAAACATATACGATCAAGGGTAACGAAAAAATGCATGTCTCTTAGCTTTAAATTGTACAGCGTTGCCAAATTAAAAAACCTTTAAGTGCTTATAATTTAAAGACTTCGTCTAAGACCAAATTGGCGTTAAAGTTTTTTGCTTGTTTTTCAACGTAGAATTGCGTGCGGTAATTATTAGCCGCACGTTTTAATACACCCTGTATTGTAATTGCGGCAAATATAATAAAACAAGGAGACTTTTAATACGTTTAATAGATAGCGATATTTATTTTACATGTATTTACAGATGTAGTAGCAAAACGTGGCTAACGCAGTCGTTAGCTGCCTCCCTTAAGGAAGCCTTCGTTCGCAACCTTTCCTTAACGGAGTAGGACATGCGCAATTTACGTAAAAGTTTCCACAGTAATGAACCTTGAAATTACTGATGAAGCCATCAAAAGTGGCAAAACGTTTAATAATTTTTTCCTACGACTGCTTCTAAAATCAAGCTTTCCGCCTTGTTGACGTACGTCAAAAATTGATTGTTTTGAATCAGTTCATTGCGGCAGCCGTCATACGTAAGTATACAGCCTGTTCATAATTAAGTGTGCACTATTGCTATCTCGGTTGCTATTATAGCTACGAAGTTGGTTAAATTAGTAAAATAGTAGCATATTTCGTTCCGATTAAAATGGCGCAAACAAAAAAACAATTGAGCTTCGGGTTTTTGACATATGTCAAAAAATGCATTTTTTTTAATGGAACGCCCTGTATATTTTGACGTCAATCGATAGCCAATCTTCTTCTGAACAAAAAACTTCTTATACTCTACTATCTTAAAGTTAATAACCATGGAGATATACGCCTGGTCAAAATTAAATACGTTGTAGCTCCCATAATAAGCAAGTTAGCAATAGTGCACATTTAATTCTGAACGGGCGTATATCTCCATTATTATTAACTTTAGGATAGTAGGGTATAAGAAGTTTTTTGTTCAGAAAAAGATTGGCTATCGATTGACGTCAAAATATACAGGGGGCTCCATTTTTTAAAAATGAATTTTTTGACATATGTCAAAAACCCGAAGCTCAATTGTTTTTTTGTTTGCGCCATTTTAATCGGAACGAAATATGCTACTATTTTACTAATTTAACCAACATCGTAGCTATAATAGCAACCGAGATAGCAATAGTGCACACTTAATTTTGAACAGGCTGTATAATCGTGAATCGTAATACATAGCAACATACATAAATTTTATATAAGCTTTCATGATTATATACCTAAGTCGGCTAGTGGCATAGAAATGGATACTCTCGTAGTATTTGTATATCTATGGCTAGTGGTCAGCTATTTGAAAACGTCAAAGTTGACAGCTGTCACTGTGAATTTGATTTAAACCTTTTTTCGCGATTTAAAGTTACTTGTGCTTTATTTTGTGTATTGTCGGTGTTTAAGTGTCAAGAAAAATAAGAAATGGGCGACAAAATATCCAACTCTGATGTAAAAATCTGCACGTCGCTGGAAATTTTAGAAATGGCAAAAAACACCAGTTTAAACCTATTTTCGAAAATTTTACAGTCGTAGGAAAAATTTTGTATGCAACACGAGCGAAAAATGCATTAGGCGTTCGTTCGAGTTTTTTCGGACCTCGCTTCGCTCGGCCCGAAACTTTCGAACTCACGCCTAATGTATCATTTTTCGCTCTAGGTACATAAATAACTATTTAAATTTTACTTCAAATTTAAATTAAGTATATTTCACGACTATATGCATATATATAATACACATATATTGCTAGTAGGGCCTCGGAACGCTAGAAAACATTACGGCGCCGACATAGTCTCACTTAGAGTATAACGCGTCTCGTGCGCATGCGTGGGAATTCGAACTCCGCCTTTAGAAGCGAATTTTAAACTTGACCACTTCCCCATTGGGCGGACGACGCCGCCGCGCTTGCGCACAGCTCACCGCATACATTAAGGAGTTGGTTGTGTGTCTCACTTCATCGGCCAGTTTCCCACTCATAGCCGCTAGCAATATAGTAAGTATTAGATATATGACTATATGTATTTTACTTATCATCAAAAATTATACATTCTAATTTATGTTTGACTAATTTTCTCCTAAATTGCTATTCAAATTTTACCAAAGCAAATTATGAAAATTTTTAACTTCTAGAGGATAAAACTTTTCGATCACATGATATAAATAGCGTTAGAATGTGCGGGAGTGCTGATTCACTGGTAATTTGGTGAAGAACATATCTTTAGCCAACTTCAGAGTTAGTCTCTTTTTTCATGGCTACTAAAGAAGACAGTTCAGCTGTCAAAATACGTATTTAGTGGTTTTAAATATTTGTGTGGTTAGGGGTTTTTAACGCATTGTGTCAGATTCAAATCACAGGCCCCAGCAGTGTTTTAGTCAAAAAATTTACAATTAAGGTCAATAACGATGTTAAATCAAATCCTGTGGAAAAGGCAATGCAATATATGGGAGTACTGCTATTCACATGGATCACATGGAAACTGCATGTTGATCCAAAGTTTAATCTGAACTATGCAATACTAACGCAACTATATCATTTGATTAATAGAAAGTCCACATTGAACATTAAATGTGCAATACTGATGTACAAGTTCCTAATTAGATCTCTGGCTCTGTACACATCACCAGTTCGGAGCAATACTACAGAAACTAGTATATGTAAATTATAAAGTCTACAAAATAAAACACTTTGAATTGCAGTAAACTATGGTATATTCGAAACGAACAGCTACATTAGGAACTGGGTATCACAACTGAATTGCAGTAAACTATGGTATATTCTAAACGAACAGCTACATTATGAACTGGGTATCACAACAATATAAGAACACATCAGCGCTAGTGCAGAGAAATTTTTTACCAACAAGTGCTTGTGGCAAAGCAGTGCATTATAACCTTGGCAGCAGTATTCATACCTGGCTAAAACAAAATTTGTATCAGATAAGACAGTGATTTACTTTAAAGTAAGATCCAAGATACCAAAACATCTCAACACTACCATGTGTCACATAAAATATATTATACTAGTAAGATATCCGTTCTTCGTACGGACTACAAATGTTTTTTCTTCTAAATCTTAAACGAATTCTAGAATGCTCCTCTCCTCTCTCACTCAATACGCTAAACTAACAAACGCTGCAAAACAATATTGTAGATAAAAAGGAAACAATATCCTTCCGAAAAAGGTTCTCCATAACCTTTTTATGCTTCACGTATCCCCTGGAAATGTGTATGTAATTGTCGTTCTCATTGTATAGACTGATAAAACTATATGTTTAGTATAACAACGAGAATAAAAATAATAAACGTACTTATTAAATGTTGTGTTCATAAATTGTAGCAACATACCAGTTTCCACTACTTGGAGGTGGAATTTCGGAAATCCTTCTATTTTATTCTAAACTGGCCACACACAAAAAGTCAATAACTTTAACCACTTTTTTAACTTCTTTAGAATAAAAACTTTAAACCACTGTTTAAAGATTTAAGAAACACACATATGCCCAAAAACCATGGTCATCAGGAACCACAGGAAATACGAAAGGTTCTATAATTCACCCCTGAATCCAAATTCGCACCTTTAGGAGTTGATCTGTGCACAATCCTGAATTACGTTTTTAGGAACATGTATAGGGAACCTTTCTAAATAAAAACCAAATCGATATATTATAGGGCTATTAAGAGAAATTGAGAAATTCGTGAAAAGACATTTTACCTCTTTCCTTCCCTTTAGGGATGGAATTTCAAAAACTCTTTTCCTAGCACTTCGCTACGTAACTAAGGCACTCTTCTTGCCAAATTTCAAGTTCCTGGTACCAAGGATTACTACGGATCCGGGTTGCTGAGTTGGTGCTTTATCTTTTATACATATAGATTATAGCCGAATACCCGTTTCATCCCTTTGTGGGGAAAAACTTTTCTACCTCATTTTAGTCTAAAATGCGGCCATAAGAAAAAATCAATAATTTTAACCCCCTACCCCGTTTCAATGTTGCCTGTTTTTACCCATTTAGGGGCAATATTTAAAAACCCCTTAGACGCATTTGAATAGATTTTAAAAATACATTTATATGCCAAAAAAGAATGTTCTAACTCAATAAACATAGGTGATACAAAGAGTTTTTTAACTCACCCCGAATCCAGATTTGCACCTTCAGGAGTTGATTAGGGCAAAATCCTGAAATATGTCTCTAGGTATTTGCATTGACAATCTTTGGAAGTAAACACCAAGTCGCTATCTTATCGGGTCTAAGAGATATTGAGGAACTCGTGAAAACACATTTTACCCCTTTTCACCCCCGTACGGGTGGAATTTAAAAAAATCTACTTTAACCCATTTTATTGTGAAATGGAACTCACAGCGAAAAAAATTAATAATTTTAACCCCCGACCCCTTTTCAGTTTTTCCTCCTTGTACTCCTTTAGGGTAAAGATTTTCAAATTCCCTTAAACCCCTTTCTAAATATTTTAAAAATACATCTATATACCAAAAAAGAATGTTCTAACTCAATAAACATAGGAGATACGAAGGGTTCTTTAATTCACCCCCAATCCAGATTTGCACCTTTAAAGGATGATTAGGGAAAAATCATAAAATACGTTTCTAGGTATTCGCATTGATAATCTGCAAGCAAACACCAAATCGATATCTTATCGGGTGTAAGAGATATTATTGAGGAATTCGAGAAAACACATTTTATCCCTTTTTATCCCCTTAGGGGTCGAATTTCAAAAAATCCCTTCTTAACACTACCTTACGTAACAAATTGAACCTTCCACCCAAATTTCAAGTTTCTAGTACTAGTGGTTTCGGCTCTGCGTTGATTAGTCCTAAAAGTATGGAATATTCTATATGTATATCTCCGTAAATATTTATTTTATCAAAAAATGTCTGAAATAAAAGTTGTCTAGTATTTAGTTCTTCATTACAGGAAGAAATTTAGTTAGTGCTTTCTTAAAAAACAGAGGAGCAGCGAATATCACTATAATGTTTTTAAATGACAAGGTACCGCTATAATGTACTCATCTGATAGAGATGTTTTTTGTCCTTTCAATGATATAAAACTTTAATACTTTTACTGAATTAGTTTTTGAGAAAAAAGCTAAAAAGTGATGGTAGAGTGATGTTAAGTTTATTAAGCAATCTACATTGTTAAAATAATAACGGAACTAATCTGAAATCACTCTAACAAGTTTATTTAAGTTAATACTAATCTGGACACAACAAAAAAAAGGAAACTACAATAAATGTTCAAATTGAGCACCGTTCACAGCCTGGCAGTGATAAATTCCACGTTGAAATTCATCAATCGCATTTGAAACAGCTTTAGGTGTGATGACCCTTATTTCTGTATGAGTACGATTTTTTAAGCCTTCAATGTCTCCCGGCCTATTTACGTAAACCTTACTTTTAAGGTCGCCCCAATGGAAGAAATCCAGCGGACTTAAATCTGGTGACCGAGCTGCCCATTTTACTCGACCTCATCTGCCTATCCAACGATTTGGAAAGGTATCATTAAGGTACTGGCGGACATTAATCCCAAAATGTGCAGGGGCCCCGTCTTGCTGGAACGATATTCCGTTGTGGCCTTTAAATTACCCTAAAAAAAATAAGGTTCGAAAATCTGGTTTCCCATCATTCCTGCCCACACATTAACTTTCTGCTGGTACTGGGTGTGTCTTTCTAGATACCAGTTAGGATTTGTTGAAGACTAGTATCGTGTGTTTTGCTTATTAACTGTGCCGTTTAAGCAAAACCTTGCCTCATCAGTAAACAGAATATTTTGGTGAAAATTTGCATTGCCTTCAAGTTGGTAGGTTATTTCTTCACAAAATTCCAATCTGCGATTCAAGTCGTCTGCAAATAACTCCTGAACTACACACGCTTTGTATGGGTGTCACTTTTATTTTTTTAGGACGCTGTGTACAGCGGATTTGCTTGTATTACAATCTCGCGCAATTTGTCTAACGGAAACATGTGGATTTTCCACGACGGCCAACATCACATTTCCACTTTCTTCATTATTTAAAGCTGTAGCTCTGCCCGTTTTTGGTAAATCTTCAACAGAGCCCGTATCTTGGAATTTGTGCCAAATTTTACTTACAGTTGATTGCGTAATGTGAAATTCGGGGTACAAATTGTTAAACAAATTGCAAACTTCTGTCTTCGTCTTCCTTCTTTCTCCATATCCCAACATCACTAAAATTTAAGTACGTTGCCTTTCGGATAAATGAGCCAGTTCTGTTTACTTCAAAAGCGTATTTCACTCACAAATGGACGTTAATCAATGTAAATAAGTAATTTTTTACTTCCAAGTGCACGTACTACCTGGTTTTAAGGCGCAATCAATTGTTTCGACAATTAAAAGCAATCATAGGTGTCTAGATTAATGACTATTAAAATAAACTTAATATCACTCTACCATCACTTTTTTGCTTTTCTCTCAAAAATTAGTTCAGTAATAGTTATTTACCTAACAAGTTCGGGAGTTAATTTTCCCGAATGGGCACTTTGTTTTCAGCACGACCGGACGGAGTGCTCCATGTAGTGCGAATTCGGGAAAATTCTTCCCGAAAGAGGTAATTACAATGTTTTTTGTAACGAATAACTCAAAATATTTAAAAAGTTAAAAAAAATATTATTTAGTGTTCTACAACTTTACTGAGTCGGCAGCACAAATTACTAAATTTTTATACGTATCGTAGCACCTGTTAGCTTTTGTTGACGTTTACAGCACTTCCGGTGCATAGTTTTTGTGGGAAAGTAAAAAACACCCCGGTGCGGGAAAAGTAATTTTCGGCGCATCGGGGATGACCGGGAAATATAAATTTTGAAATCATGAGTGCAAAATAGTAATTTTTGTATTAAGGGCGCGAAGTGAGTGTTTTTGTGTAATTCGAACGTACAAAAACACTTCGTTCACGTAATACAAACAATATTTTTTCTACAACCGTCAAACAAGAATATCAATATTATTTCGCGACGTAGTGCGCGAAAATTTTTGGCGCTCTACTGCTCGAAATGCATTTTTTCACGTCGTCAATGGTAACGTAAATAAATATCCCATTTTTTAACACGTTAAAAAATGGTAAACGTCGCGCATTGATAGCGATGCGCGAATGTTCCTTTTTTTGACGGTTGTCGAAAAAAGTATTAAAGTTTTATATCATTGAAGAGAGAAAAAACATCTCTATCAAATGAGTACAATATAGGAGTACCTTGTCATTTAAAAAAATTGTAGTGATATTCGCTGCTCCGTTGTTTTTTAAGAAACCACCAACTAAATATCTTCCTGTAATGAAGAACTAAATACTAGACAACTTTTATTTCGGACATTTTTTGATAAAATAAATATTTACCGAAATATGTAGAATATTCCATACTTTTCGGACACCCTGTATATATACAGTGCTTTCGTAAAGTAGTGGATAAATTCGTTAGAAACTTAAGGAGTAACTTTTGGAAATGTTTTTTAATGGCAACCCCCTTTTTTTATTACGGAATATGAAAGAACGCATTTTCTTACTTACGCTAAGTTGATTTTTGAGTAAGGCACATGATAAAAAATTAAGAAAAAAAATTAAAATTGCAAAATACTAAATTTAATTGCAATGATAATTTCAAAAAGAACTAAATTAAATGTTCAAATTGTGCATCGTTGTCTGCCTGACAGTAGCCAAGACGACAGACATGTTTTTTATTGATTGCTGTCATTGATGAAAACGTAAAATTATACTTCCTAAAATTAAATTTAGTATTTTGAAATCTTAAAATTTTTCGGCATTTTTGCTCATGTGATCTATACTCAAAAATCACTTAGCGTAAGCAAAAAATGCGCTCTTTTCCGTAATAAAAAAAGGGGGTTGCCATTTAAAAAAACATCAATGGCGTCATACCTCCTACGCAGGTCACCATGTATATATATATAGATTTCATTTGAACAAATGCGCAACTAAAAATAAAACTTGACGAATCCGAGCATTTTTTTCAAAAGTTACTCCTTAAGTTTTTAACGAATTTATCCACTACTTTACGGAAGCACTGTATACAGTAGGGTGGAGCGATTTTAATTAATTTTTTAATTTTTAATTCTAATAGTGGCGAAAAGTTGTTAGAAGTGATCATTAATTACCAGTTTTTTTCGTGTTCAATTATATTGTTTCCTTCTGCCCTCTACCGCCCCCTAAAGGGGCTGAAGGTTTTTTTTTTTTTTTCAAATCCTAATAGCAATATAAAATTAACTTAGCTCAGGTACCCTTGGTTACATTGGTTTTTAAGTACATTTATATTTTCTGTCTTCTACCGCCCTGTGTATATAAAATGTATATAAGTGTTTGATTATTATTTTACCTATTATTTAGAAAAAGGTGTAACAGTGGATTTAAGGAGGCTAGTTCTGGTTACTTTCTTAAAATTCTAAGTGTTCTCATTACTAGATCTCAAAATTGTTTGTACCCCACCCTTTAGTTTACAAAAATATTGCTAAAAGCAGCTCTTCGCTTGCTTATCATAAAAACAAATAACCCAGAACTCACCACGAGGACGTGGCTGCTAAGCGAGTTCCACCCTACCCTCCCGCCACTATATATTACTTTTATTGATTAAAATGTTTTTTGTATTAAATGAAGGCATTGATTGTCTAGATTTCAACGTTACCCTAATAAAATCGCCTCTAGCTTGTAAACCAACAACTTCTGAAGAAGCTCTTCTTATCTTACTTCTGTCAATAACATTATCTTTGTGGTTTTCTGAGATCAGACCAACGTCTTGTAGAATAGCTGAGATAGTTGCTGCTGCGGCTCTGTCAGACAATCCACATACCTGTGCCACAGTGTTTAAGTAGATAACATTGTATCCAGGCTTCTCTTTTTGCTTTTGTTCAGAGATATCTTTCAACGTAAATGGAATTTCAGGATTAATGTCTTCCAAATCTAACTTATTATTTACATATTCAAATTCACTAATATCAATGCCCTCTTCATGGTTTATTTTTCTTTTTTCTCCCATTTTTATTTCAGATTGTGTAAGTTTGTAATAGTTTTCAACTTTGAGTTTTCTTTCTTCCCTGATTTTTAATTTAGTTGTATCTTTGATGTCAAGTTTTCCTATACACATTTTCCTGGCAGTTCTTTGGTCAATCAGAAATGACTGTTCCTGAATTGGTACCTTATTCCCTTTTTCACATGAACATTTTTCAAACGTTTCACATTTACAAGCACAAACGCCAAAAAGAGTTTTTGCGTTGTTCTGAAAGTCCTTAACTCTTAAAAAATAATTGCCATTGCGTTTTGAGTTTAGATATTTTATTAATTTTAAATATTTGGCATGATATAATAATAATAATAGTAATAATAATAATAATGGTTTATTGTCCAACAGAAAAAAAATCAATTATAGGACAATTTATAGAATAAACTAGAGTATTACATATTAATAATAGGCGGTTTTATTAGGGTAACTTTGAAATCTAGAGAATCAATGCCTTCATTTAATACAAAAAAAACATTTTAATCAATAAAGGTAATATATAGTGGCGGGAGGGTAGGGTGGAACTCGCTTATCAGCCACGTCCTCGTGGTGAGTTCTGGGTTATTTGTTTTTATGATAATCAAGCGAAGAGCTGCTTTTAGCAATATTTTTGTAAACTAAAGGGTGGGGTACAAACATATTTGAGATCTAGTAGTGAAAACACTTAGAATTTTAAGAAAGTAACCAGAACTAGCCTCTTTAAATCCACTGTTACACCTTTTTCTTAATAATAGGTAAAAGAATAATCAAACACTTATATACATTTTATATACAAAGGCCGGTAGAAGACAGAAAATATAAATTTACTTAAAAACCAATGTAACCAGGGGTACCTGAGCTAAGATAATTTTTTTTTGCTATTAGGATTTGAAAAAAAAAATTTAAAAAGTTTCACCCTCTTTAGGTAGAGGGCAGAAGAAAACAATATAATTAAAACCGAACAAAACTGGTAATTAATGATCACTTGTAACAACTTTTCGCCACTATTAGAATTAAAAATTTAAAAAGTGATTAAAATCGCTCCACCCTAGTATACGGGGTATCCGGATTTCATAGGGACAACATGGGTATCTTTTGTATTTGAAGATATAGAGAGATGGTTAAATTAGCAAAAAGGTGCAGGTTTGAAAGATCATTAAGAATCTCTCTTCAAATTTTACTTGTCACGGCCCACTTGTCGAAAATTAAAAAAAAAACAAAATCTCATTTCTTTTATATGCCGTAACTTTTTTGTTACTTAAGATATTGAGATGCGATTTGAACTAATTTGCATGGTAATTTAAATACTTTTATTGGCACTCAATAAAACTAATTTTGTTTGTGTAAATTTTTAGTAATCTAACCTAACCTCAAAATTTTAAACTGGTACTGTGCAATTTTTTGGCTCTTTTAAGAGAGGATTTTTTTCTGAATGCAATGATGTATTAAATGATATCCAAACTTTTTCAAAATTTTGAAAAACTGAGCTTATTCTTTTTACCGGCAGAAATCACTAGTGCTTTGATTACAATAACCTTGTTTTTTGGTTATCACGTTAGCTGTGAAATTATGTTTCGAAACAAAAAGCAGGGTTATCATCATACGTGCCTGTCAGTAGTGTGAGTGTTATTACTTCAACTTATAATGGAAAATTTTGAAAATATGATGTATTTTGTGCGTATATCAAGTACTACAAGAACGTAGAACTTACACGTCAAACATACGGAACACGCTGACACTACTGGAAGGCACGTATGATGATAAGCTTGCTTTTTGTTTCGAAACATAATTTCACAGATAACGTGATAACCAAAAATAGTATATTATTATACGAGCATATAATGAATGCTATTATTATACGAGGATGGCTTTTAAATAACGAGCGAGCGAAGCGAGCGAGTTCTTTAAGCCATCTGAGTGTACTAATAATAGCTATTATATGCGAGTGAAATACGCTATTTTATTTACAACTACTTTATTTACATTCATTCCAGAAAATTTTTGTATGCGATATCATAAGTTTTCTTCGACTTTTCTGGAAGTAAATTTTGTGTAGCTTGTTTGCCAGCTTGGCGTACTTCAGGGAGAATACAGCACTATTGTCGCTATCGTTTTCCATTTTAGGTTTGGGACGAAAGAAGGGTAAATTATTATTTTCAAACTGACAGGCTGATCACTGTCAACTTGAAAAAGCAGTTTATGGCCTGTTTGATTATATGCACATAAATCCGTATTAGCGATGTAATTATGGTGGTATCCATGCATTTATGGCGGTATCGATGTAATTATGAAATATAAACAACAGGCATTGTGATTTTAGTTAATAATATATATCATAATTAACAAATAATCGAAAAATAACAACGGTATTGTTTAATAGTTGTAAATAAACAAAGTTATTGTAATCATAGCACTAGTGATTTCTGCCGGTAAAAAGAATAAGCTCAGTTTTTCAAAATTTTTAGGAAGTTTCCATATCATGTAATTCATTGCATTCAGAAAAAAATCCTTTCTTAAAAGGGCCAAAAAAATTGCACGGTACCAATTTAAAATTTTGAGGTTAGGTTAGATTACTAAAAATTTACACAAATAAAATTGGTTTTATTAAGTGCTAATAAATATATTTAAATTACCATCCAAATTAGTTCAAATTGCATCTCAATATCTTAAGTAACAAAAAAGTTATATATATAAAAGAAATTAGGAGATTTTGTTTTTTTTTTTATTTTAGACAAGTGGGCCTTGGCAAGTAAAATTAAAAATGGATTCTTAATGAACTCTCAAACCTGCACCTTTTTGCTAATTTAACCATCTCTCTATCTCCTTAAATACAAAAGTTAGGTACCCATGTTGTCCCTACGAAATTCGGGCACCCTGTATATAGATTGTTGAACTGGTACTAAATATTATTTTAGAAATTATACAAAAAAAGAATACTTTACAACCATTTTCATATGTTAACGTGAACATTTAAAATTAGAGTTACATTAGCAAATATTTTGCAGAATGAAAAGTAATACAAAATATACGGTACCCCCCGCCCAAGAAAAGCGCCCTTCCGTGCTTTCCAAGAATACTTCGATACTCAGCATCACTCCGTTTCGCTAATACAATGAATGCTATGAACCAGTTATTTATAAAAAAAAACAAACAAACAAAAATTTTTTTTGCCGACGACCATAGCTCAAAAGTTGATGTTGCCTTCATTTTCGGAGGACCTGTCGTATGAAAACGATCCAAGACTTCAGGAAGGTTCCTGGCGACCGGAATCGTGTACACATACGAACATACATCCCCCGCACAGCACGTTTAGGCACCCCCCTAATCTAGTGGGCTGGGATCTTCACCAAAAGATCCGCACAGCCGAGACGGAGATTTGATATAGTGGGTTCATTAGTCGGTTGGCTCGAATTTTAGAGATATTTGACTCAGAGTGGTTTTCGATATGAGGGAATTTCAATACTTCGTACACTTCGTGTCGAAGTAAAAGTACGACACTAACTATTGTTTAATTCATGAAAAACTTCAAACTTTTATTCACTAGATACAGTAATTTACTAAATCTAAGTAAATCCCCCAGCTACCAATACAACGAGGGGAAAGTGGTGTTTTTTCCTGCTGTATATACAAATTGGTGTTGGATAATGTGATCATGGCAGTCAAATGAGCTAAGATACAGTTTATGCGTTTTGTATGTGTTAGACAGAAATAGATTTATATGCGAGTTAAATTTACAGCTTACAGATACTAGATTGAAGCGCGGTGAAAATCGGAACTAATGTTAGAATCTAGTAATTTCCAAGTTTTGTATTGATGACACTTGTGACGTCTATCATATTGACATTAAATTGGTAAACTGATTTAAGCTAAATAACACAATAAATTAGAGGCGTACTCATCATTGGGGTATGGCGCATTTCAAAACAGAATTAACAACAAACACACACACATAAATAGCAACAATAACAATAGCAGTAACAAAATAACAGAATTAATTAAAAATCAACAGCAACAGCAATTTTCACACTTTAATACACAAAGAATTTGTCATACGACGTTAGTTACTGCACAAACAAAATCCCTCTAACCCCCCCCCCCCCCCGCTACTGAATTTAAAATATAATCAAACTTTGTATGTTTGACAATTACTTGTTTCCACATATTCAGTGAAATCAAATATGATCACAGCACCTTTCATGGCCTACCTTGAGAGGCAATCTAGATTCTGTAAGCTGTAGTTTTTCTAAAAACCAACACCTTGATTATGTGGATACTAGATGTTAATCACATTTTTTTCACAATCGGGAGTAGAAACAAAAATAGATATCTATGTATTTAGTGTGTAAAGAGAACCATTTTGGCATGAGGCTGCGAGTTTTGTGCCCAGCGGTAGCGAGCGTGAAAAAGCAACCGAATACCAAAATGGATCTTTACACTCGAAATAAATACAAAATTTTTTCTACGGTCTATCTTCAACTTCAAAAAAACTCAATAAAACTATTGCGTGATGATGGACGCGTCGTGATGTAATTGCCAATAATTTTGACAGTTCTCGAAAAATGGCGAATTACAATAATAATCAGGGAGCCATGGCGGTGCATAAAGTAAAATGTAGTCACGTGATTATTTCATTAAGACATTGTTTACGTGATTGCGATGTTAAAATTGTTACTAGGGGAAAAATGTGTGAATCGCTAACTTTTCGCATTGACAGTGAGCTTTAATAGTCAGTTTTAGAGGTAACCGTAGAAAAACAAGTATTTTCATAAAGTATTACAGTTAATCAGAATTATACCTCAATATTTAGTAGCCTTTGAATTGCGTTTATGTTATGTATATCATGACAACATACATTTTTTATATTGTTGATATTGAAAACTTCCTAGAGAGATAATATTGATATTATCGCCCTAGGGCGGAAACGTGTTTTCTGTCACAATTTTTGGTAGAGACCAGTTTCTAGGTTACACAAATTGTGATAGAAATAACATATTTTCTCCCTAGGGAGACAATACGAATATGATCTTTCTACGGAGTTTTCATTAACAACCATATAAGAAATGTATGTTGTTAATATATTCGTAACATAAACACAACTCAAAGGCTACAAAATATTGCAGTTTAATTCTGAGGTAATGCTTTATTTATAAAAATACTTGTTTTTTGTCTTTCTACTCCTGGCCGTGGAAAAAATAGTATACATATACACGGCAAGAGAGAACACCATTTTTCCCTCAATGTACTTATTTGTAACTTGTTGGCCGCCCTTGAGCTTCAAACTTACACCTTGGCAAAAATTAGATGTTGTATACTATAACTAAATGTAGCGGTGTGTGAAGATGCTGAGGCAGCTGAAGATGTTGACTAAACAAAAGATATTGAGGCAGCTAAAGCTGCTTCCCTCTCAGCTATTAATTCTCGACGATGCTGCTTCACTTCCTCGCTGGCACTTTCTAGAACTTAAACAGATATGTCATACAATTAGGTGCAACCACCCACCTACTTAAACTTTATGAAATTTCTCGAGAATTCCAACAAGGTGATAGAACACCTTGCATTAGCGCATTGAGATTTCCAATTTATATGGTTATAAAAGAAAAATGGTTCACTATATAAAAATAAATTAAAAATTTATTGCAAAATCCATAATTTAATTGAGGAATATTTTTCAGTAGTACATGAATTACCATAAATTTCAATATTTTCTACTTAATGTGTACATAAACAGCTTTATTTAATACAAAATGTAAATCTCACCATGTAGCTTCTTGGAACTTTAATCTACATGGTCAGGTACTAATACAGGGGTAGAACATAGTGTGGAAATTAAGTAGGTAACGCATAAATTTAGTAACTACGTTAATGTTTACTTTCAGGAAAAGAGCTCAAAATGGCGTAGCGATTCAAATTGTAGCGCATATGTAAAAGTTATTTTCAGATTTTTATATCATTTGATTCAAATGTTATGACGTCATCAATATATTTTTTAAATAACAACCTATACCTTTTTTAATTTATTTTGGTAACAAGTTTTACTCTGTATAAATTTCAGCATGAAGGTATTTTCAAACAATTGCACGTAAACACATACTTCCAGCCTATGAAATATGTAGAAAAAATGAAGAAATTTTTAGTGAAAGAATTAGCTGCATTGTTGTAAAAAATACAATTTACTTTTTTACATTGCTTCGTTGTTTCCTGCTCCAAGACACTAAGGAATATGAACCTTAGAAACTAATATTGTTTTTGTGGTTTGTAACGGTTATTAAGGAAAAAACAATGAAGCAATCATTACCTCACATGAAAGGTAGATGAAATAATATTTATGTTTGACCCGGGTGAATTTGTCAGTTTATATCCAATTTTTTAGTACGTAATGTGCGACTTTACCGCCCTAGTCCATCAAGTTGCAAAAATATGTGAAAATTATAAACTGCTTTTAATTGTGAATATTCCGGCCTGCACATAAAATTTTATAATGTGCCTTGTTCATAATTAACGTTTATGGCCCTTGTGGTCGGTTATACCTCAGGCTCTAATTTTCACGCCGTGAGCCATAAACACCTTCTTAAACCCTTGGTACATAAATAAGTATTATATAACCTAATCCAATTGGCTGTTGCATCCATGCTTATTGCAAAATATCTCAATTACAACTTGCGCATAATATGCCAAATCGTCACAAAATTAACTTTGCAGGAAAGCAAAAGAGTTGAATGTGATGCATGTATAGACATGATAGTGAATGGTTTCAAATATCATTACGTCTGCATTACCAACTATTTAAACAAAAAGGTAAAGGTGAAAACGCACCATCTCAAATATCCGTTGAATGAGCTACAAAAATTCATGAAGAAACTACAGTTACTAATATTTTCTATGATTCAGAATATTCCTGTTCAGCATGTATTGAAGCAGTTTTGAAAACAGAATTTGGAAAAAAATTGCGACTTTTCCGAATGAAGTGGGATTGTCTTCAGTGGTTTTTTCAATCAATTATTGTTAAAATAAGAAAATATATTGTAGATGAAATCCTGGACAGTGATGCTGGAGAAACTATTGATGGTGATATACAACAACAAATATGTGAAATGCCTACACCTTCCCACAATACTCAAGCAAATATTTTTCACACTGTCACTGTAATTTACAGAGATATTATGAATACATAACCACAATTCACAACAATGATAGATCATGCATTAACCATTTCAAGAGATGAATGAACAACATTAATTCTACCAAAAATATTCATTTACAATACCACAAGAGCATAAAAATAATCGATTAGTTTACTTTCTGAATAACGAGTATTCTACGAAAAATCACAACAGCAGAGCAGCTGTAGTAATTTTTTAAGGAATACGTCGAGTTGGAAGGAAGTAATCGATTATTTTTGATGATCGAGTGATATTCGTTACAATTATACAATGAATGGAAAATTAATTAAACAAGAAAAAATCGTATTATTTTGTAGTAATATTAAACAATAAAATCCCAATAATGTTACTATAACAATGATGTTCAAAATCGTGGCTCTAGATTAAATATTTTTAATTGTTGGACCCAGCAAAAAACCAAAAAAGTTATATCACATTGTCAAGCTTATAAGTGCTGATCTATACGTCGTAATTATGATAAATATGTATTTTCTATTCGCTTACTATGTAATGAATTATATAGTGAACTTTATTCACTTTTTACATCATCGTGTCCAAGTTAAATTCGATAATAATAAAGGGCCATAATAGGATTCGGAGAAAAACAAAGTTTTTAGTTTATAATAATAATAATAATAATAATAATAATAATAATAATTGTATTTATTAACCACACCTAGAAAACAAATTAGAAATTCGTACAGAGGTCCACATTTAGCATGTTCGTACAAACACACGAACAGCTGATCTACCATGAGGACCTGGCTTAAAAACTAAAAAACTAAATATATATAGTCATGTCGATGCTGACGCTCAACAAAAACTCACTTAGAAAAATTGCAATACCTATAGCTCAATCAGAGTTTGATTGAATGTCAAATTATTTTGTTTCTTAGCGGAATTAAAACACCAAAAAGTGTTGGACTGGCCTTGTTACTTTTAAATTAAATGTTTGTGTTTGATTGTTGGATTTGTTTCAAATAAGTCTATCCAATTAACTTTTAAGCAAAAAATCCTACTAGAAAAACTTAATCAGTTAGGACATTGTGTGAGTTATTCCCAAATGTGGTGTATGTATTCCTTCAAATATAAAATGCAACAAATTCACCAAATTTGCATTGGACAATTTGGATTTTCAAGAAAAATCGAAAAACGGCAGGACTACTAACGATACAATACATATTATATGTACAGAGAAAATTCATGAACTGCGAACACGAGTAAATCAAGGCGAATTTACGATTGCCTAAAAAGACTCCAAGACCAATGGACTGTCGATCTAGGGTACTCTGATATTAGTTATATTAAGCCAAGGGTGGTTTGCGTTAATTGTTTAAGTAATTGTTTAACGCAGATGTCGTATCCACGCATAGTGTAGGTATTTTTTGTAATTGAATAATTATATCACAGTTAAGTTATATGAGATACTGTGTTATTCCGTGATTAAATTCAGGTGATAAATTCAGATTTGAAGAATAGGATTTTTAGAGATTAACAGTAAAGTAAAAGAAGGTAGTTTACAAAATACAACGCATTCTGAAGAAATAAATAATTTTTTCTGAACAAACTAAATAATAGTAAAAAAGATGCAAATAGGAGTAAAACTATTTGTATTTCAAACAAACAAAAATCAAGTTTTTAAATGATTTCGTCTTCGAAGAGCCCGTTTTCTTGCGCTAAATAATAACCAAAGCGATCATAAAAACTTCTTCGCACATTAGCCAACATACTAGGACTAATCCTTTGAAACAACTCTTCAATTTTTAAACGCAATTTCTCCAAATCGCTAGTAGATAATCTTATCCGGAAAACATAAATTTTCGAGTTTACGTAGTCCCATAAGCAGAAATCATTAGAAGCGAGATCTGGAGATTTAGCTGGCCACAAGCTGGTTTCTTGTCCAGTCAACAGCCTATGTGGTAATGTATTGTTCCAAGATTCTTCAACTGCAACATTGTTGTGAGTGTGGTAGCCATTCTGCTGCAACCAAAGTTAATTAAATTTCTCATTCGCTATACGTCCAATTTCTGGAATGATTTGCTGCTGTAGTAGTTCAAGGTATTTAGGGCTGATTAGGGTTCCATCCATAAAAAATTGACCGATCATGTTCTTACCCGGCATCCCTACCCAAACATTTAAGGGGGTACTGAATCCAGAATTCAAAATACCTATGCAGGTTTTCTCGCGGCCAATAATGGCCAATGAGTTATGGCGACTTTGCACTGGAAAATGTCGACTTATCAGTGAAAACGACTTTCCGGAGGAAATGTTCGCCATTTCTGTCACAGTTTCACAAAATCCATACATCTGAAATGGTCATCGGGAAGAATTCGTGTGTGTTTTGTAGTTCGTAGGATCGATAACAAACTTTTCCTAAATTAATTCTAGTAGTGGAAGCACCTAAATCTACTAGTTCAACAATTTGGTTAAGGGAATAATCTGGATGGTTATTAGAAATAGTACAAACCATTAGTTTCTTTAAATCCCTGTCTTCGTTGGGAACACTAGGCCTTTTATGCTTTGGGGAGAAACATCAAAATTTCCCAAAATTTGAGGTAACTCTGTACAACATTAGTAACGATGGAGAACGCCTATTGTCAAATGTTGTTTTGAATTTCCCGAAACGTTTGAACCTGATAATAGCATTTTACACTTTGCACTTTTCCGTCGCCTCATAATTATCCATTTTAAGATAGAAATAATGACAGATATTATCTATTGACAAATTCCCGAACTGTCAAAGTCAAATTTTCGGCATTTGTAAATTCGTCATATCGTCTGCCGTGTTCGTAGTAAAGAAAATGTCTGTATAACATGCGTTTAAAAAAAGTTATCGAGAAGGCTTTAAACTAGATTTTGTCTTATGACTGGATTTACTATGCACTAAACAGAACTAGGAAAAAAGGAGATTGACTAAAAGGTGAAACTAATGGTACATATCACCGTCACAATACCGACAGTCGTATACACCAGCAAAAACTGGACACAAATAAAACACGAGAGCAAAATAACATCCATAGAGATGAAACATTTAAGGAAGGTAGCAGATAAGACAAAATTTGATAGAATACGAAATGAGGAAATTAGAGAAATATTAGAACAGGACAGTTAAACTGGTATGGTCATATATTACGGATAAACTCGGAGAGAACATGTAAAGTCTACACATTACCCTTTTTCTGTGAAGTCAGAAATAACAAAACAGCGTATGTCTTATATTACAGTGAAATTCAAAATAATCGTTTAGATCGCAGGTAGTAAACTTCAGAAAGAATTTGACATATACCTAACCTTTAATGTAAGAGAGGCTCTAATAACACATTATTCAAACCAAGACATTCTTGACCTATGTAATCCATGTTTGTCCTCTTCGAAGAAGTCCCTAACGCTTAAAATAAGATTTTAGACTTGCTCGCTTGTTTTTTTATTGCGATTTATTTGACTGTCATTTCGGACAAAAGTCACTATTATAAAACAAGCTATACTTAAAGTGAACCTGACCAAAAACTGCAGATTTTTGTTTCGTCCAGTTCCTTATTGTTAAATACAGAGAGGAAAGAAAACGTGGATAAGAAAAATTACTGAATTAGAGAGGGCAAGAGGAAAGATGTTAAACGAATTGAAGATCTTAACAAGAGACAGAAATAAATGAAAGAAATGGGTTCAAGAGAACACGGACTCCTAAATCTGACGCCGGAGGGCAAAAGGATGAGAGAAGAACTAAAATAAAGTAAACTTTGCTAGTACTATAAAATGCTACTTTATTGCCGTAAAACTCTGTCACAAACAGTACTTTATAATGCTTTTTCATTGAAAATTTTGAAAAAATATTTTATAACCTATTAGATTAGGCCTATATGAAAAACAAAACTTAATAATTATTATGAAAATATAAACAATACAATTTACCTTGAAGTAAATTTGTAAGAAGACTAGTGAGAGGATTATTGTTCATATTCCTACCGTGTTTATTTTATACTCCCCTCCTTAAAGGAAAGCGACACCTATCACCCGACCTTCTCTTAGAGCTGTGCACAGAAGCACAAGCTCTGTTGTTAGTTGTGATCGAATGGGCACATGTTTTGTCTCTTGGTGTTAAGACTCATCATGGTACCGACATGCGCTCATATTTAGTTAGGATGTGAGGGCAGAACTCTAAACAGTCAACTTACACAATTTTACAGACTTCGCGTCTGTTGGCGTACAATGATGTGTATGTTTTTGTGGATAACGTCCACTGAGACATACAGTAGGTGAGTATACATTTACTCTACCTGCTGTGGTACCTCAATTACATGAGGTCACACACAACTTTGTGTAAACAATTTCTGTAGCATTTTTGTTAAAAATAATTTCGAGATTAATTTGACATCGTCTGAATTTTGAAACCCAATTCCGTTATTTCTATACAAGGTGATTTTAATAGTATGCAAATATTTTAACTGGTAATATAGGGCAGTAAAATAACATGATTAGTCCAATAATGACTTCTACAAAAACATTTAGTTTAAAAAAAAAGATTAAAGTTTAAGAGCAAGCGATCTCGACATTAAATAAACCCCAAAACTCACATACAGAGAAAATTCATGAACTGCGAACACGAGTAAATCAAGGCGAATTTACGATTGCCTAAAAAGACACCAAGGCCAATGAACAGTCGATCTAGAGTACTCTGATATTAATTATATTAAGCCAAGGGTGGTTTGCGTTAATTGTTTAAGTAATTGTTCAACGCAGATGGCGTATCCCCACATACAGGTTTAAGGTCACTAAATACATAAAGGTACCGCCATTCCATTCCACGATTTTGTTCCCCCAAATTAAAAAGGACAGAACATTGTAGAAAGTGAGAGTGAGACACTAATGACAGGAACCCCAAATTAAAAGAGACAAAAGATATATGTTTGCACAGTTGGCGGTACCTTTATGATTTAGTAACCTTATACAGGTTACAGAATCTAGAGATCCTGTATATAGTTTAACCTATATACAGGGACTCTAACAGAATCTAGATTGAGACGCGGTGAAAATCGGAACTAATGTTAGAATCTAGTACTTTCCAAGTTTCGTATTGGTAACATTTTTACATCTATCATATTGACATTAAATTGTTAACCCTTATTTAAGCTAAATGACACCATAAATCAGAGGCGTACGCAACATTGCGGTATGGTGTATTATCAGTTCTTGAATGTTAAAAGGATTGCGGAAATAATGGTGTTAAGTTGAACAACCAGGCTCTGCTAAACCTTCTATCCCAGCAACACCAATTTTCACACTTTAAAACACAAAGAATCCGTGATATGACGTTAGTCAGTGCGCAAACGAAATCCCTCTACCCACCGTTACTGATTACTTGTCATTTAAAATGTAACCAAAGGTTGTACTTATGCTTGACAACTTTCCACATATAAGCCGTTCAACGACCTTTTTGGGACAGAGTTGGCTATGATTTTTGCTTTTCATGTTGGACTAACTGATTCGATGATGTAGCGGATGCAACTTTTTTTTCTGTCAGTGTCGGTTTGGCATTTTCTTGCCACCACATTGCCAGATTTATTATTTTAATATTCGTAAGAAAATAAATGATTTATAAAATGTGTAAAAATAATTTTAATTTCCCTCACAGAAAAAGTCAAAATGCCCAAAATAATTTTGCCACAACAAAAAATTTCCATTAAACGATGCTACTTCAAATTTAAAAAGGACAGACCAAATTTCAAAGAACGCGAGTCGATGTGGGGACTAGAGAATATCCGGCAACAATGTACCTATTCAGAAAATATAACCTTAAACTGAAAACAACCTAACCTAACACAAAAGGTGTCAATTTCCATGAGGGAGTTTAGTTGCAACATAGGTTCTGCCAACAAAATTACTAGATGGTCATAGAGCCTCACCTGACCCAAAAAGATCGTGAACGGCTTATATTGCCAATTCATCAAATATGATCACAGCGCCTTTCATGACCTACCTTGAGACTCAATCTAGTTCCCATTGCCCTATACAACTTTTACAGAAAGTGTGGGAGCAAGCAAGCGTCACAGCCTCTACAAACACCTCTCTGCATGTGCTGCATTGCAGCTTCTCTTCTACTTGCTTGAAAGTGTTGTTTTCGGTTTTCGCATTGGAATTGTCTTTTGAACAAGACAGCTTCGGACTGCTACTACATTTCGGTAGGGGCTGTACCACAGGTTGGGATTGTCCACTGCTTGACTTGGCCTGTTCAATTATTGTACAATTATTGTTATAAATATTACTAAGAACTGGGTAACAAACGTCAGATCCATTGCTACTGGTAACATTTCCACTTAATGCTTCTTCAGTGGTACTGTTTGATATTTTCTGGGAGGTTTTTTTATACAGAAACCTGTATTTAGCGCTCAGCCATATCACGTCGCCATTTACCAGTAACCGAATATCGCGTTTATCCAGTAAAGTTTCATTCAGCCAGGTGCCGTTTGAGCTCTGCAAATGCAAGCTGTTACTTTCGCAAAACTTCGAAAACACAAAAAATACCTTATCGAAAATATACCAGTCCCCATTTTTCCGTTCTAAAATGCAATGTATTGAGAAATGTTGATATCGGCAAGTGCTAACGTGTTGTATGAATAACGTCCGATGTAAAACTGTGGATCAAGTCATTTTACAAAATCAAGATTAAAACTTGAAAAAATCTAACCTTGTCTGAAGTTAATGGAAATTCATCTTCATCTGATGTAGAAATACTGACGAGGCTAGCCTGCTCCATTTTAAAATGAGGAAAGCCAAATGGATCAAATAAGAACTCTCAACCTTTTCCAGTCTGATTGAACGAAACTGTCAATGACACTCGATTGTTTGAAATTTGCTGGAAGCGCGTGCCTCGTAACTTTCAACCAATAGGAGGAGTGGCGCGAAAACGTTATGCTCATTTGAACGCTGCACAGTGATGCGAAACGCCGATTTCTCGGCCAAAACTAGTAATCGTATTTCGATTTTCATTAAAATATGGAAATCGGGGTTTTCAAGACTGCTAATCACGAATCTGTAATCGGGATTACAAAAAACAAAATGGCGGACTCGAATACTAAAAAAACTCAGATTAAAGAAAAAATTTGTATATGTAGTATAGGGGTTTCCGAAGTTGCTAATTACGAATCTGTAATAAAAATTATAATTACAAAAACCGTACAAAATATAGCATTAGTTGAAGAGACAAATTTTCCCTAAAATTTTAAATTGAATTCAAAAATGTAATAATATACCGGGTGTTCTATTTAAACTGGGAGTTAATAAAAAAAAATTTTAAAAACAAAAGAAACCCATTTTAGAAGTATTCAACTGGAAAAGCACATACCTCACATCAATACACATTAAAAATTTAATCAAAAAGTAAAGTCAGAGCCGTTGAAAAGTAAACACCTACTTCCGGTTACGCAATTTTCTTCAAAAGCTTGCTGTCTCATCTACATAGTACAAAAAACTTATATATGAAGTATCACCATCATACCTTTTTTCGTTTTTGAGATATTCTGTTCACAGACAGACACACACACAGACAGACAAACATACACACAGACAGACAGACAGACCCAATGAACAAAACATGTTTTTTTGGTTCAAGGGACTAGAAAACGTGAAGATCTGTTGAAAACTCAATTTCGAATTTTTGGGGCGAATCCAATACTTTCTTTATCCTTAAAGGAAGTAAAAAATGGTAGTAGTGCTAAATTCAAGAGGATAATTTTCCGCCTTGTTTAGTATTGAAAACTTATTGGATAATGTTAATTGTGTACCTATATAAAAATATTAATTTTAAAATTTAGATATTCCCAAATATAAGTAAGGGTAATATCTAAACTTTAAATTAATATTTTTATGCAGAATTAACATTATCCAATCAGTTTTTAATACTAAACGATGCGGAAAATTATTCTCTTTATAATAGTACCACTACCATTTTTTCCCATAAAAATGGTGTGCAGGAGCAGGGGTGATCATGTAAATTGCCTATGTGCAGAGGTATGACCAACCACCCGGTATTTATGTGAGCAAACAAATGTAGCAGTACAGAGCTTAGCTACTGTAAAGAATACATTTGAATAATCACAAAAACCTGATAGTTAGGCAACTTAAAGTACTTAAGAGAAATGCAGGTTGCATACTCTTCCAATAGACCTCTTTGAATTATTTAGGTGGCTATTGTAAATATTTTTGAGATTAATAATAACAGAGAAACTACTTCTTGTTTTGAATAAAAAACAGATAGAGGCTTCGTGGCGTTAGCAGAAAAAGCCAAGCTAATAATAGCATCCTAGCTTAAAAGGATAAACCAGCGTACATACATCAAACAAGTAGAGACACTCATTCCAAATGTTGAAACCTGTCTAGAGTGCCTGGGACAGTAACTCGGGGGGTATTTCTAAGCTTGACTATCAGATGGCAGCACAAAATTCTACCAATCAGAGCCAGTTACCAGATCTGCTACCAATCATATGTGATAAAGTAGTGGCGCCATCTGTTAGTACCATCGAAAAGTAACCCCCAGGAGCCGTTCAAGGTCATCCAAATCGGTATTTTGACATCAAAGGAACCGGCAGTGAGTGTCCCTACTTGTTTGATTTATGTAGGCTGGATAAACTTTACAATTGTAAGGTTTTAATTAGAAAATTTTACAGTATACTAAGAAATAATGATTTTTCAGGCAAATATGATTAATCCATTGGGCAGTTTCTCACTAGAAAAGCGGTTATTAGTTAACTGGTAGGTAGGAAGTAAGGTAGTTCATACAAATCTTAATTGGAAGTATTTTTGGTTTAGCTTTTGGCCTCCCCTCTAGTCCTTGCTCTTTAGAAGCCACTAGCTGTCATGATAAGGTGGAACGGTATCCTCCAGGGTTGTTACGAGACCTTATGGAAAGGAATAACCGGGAACGGAGGATCATATTAGAAGCTTGTTCGTTATTAATAAATTAAACCTCACCAAAAAGAGCCACTTCATTGGTTTGGCGATGGGAGTCGTTCCAGTTACATGAAATTCAACTCGATGGGAAAGGCAGCGATAGCCTGCATCATGGATTATTGGTTTTAAACATAGGTTAGTCCTAAAAACTTTAGGAATATTTAAATGATGTTCAATCAATTCATAACATAAAATATGTCAGGTTACTACCAGATAAGGGCATAGGCCATAGTATTAATAATAATAATAATCTTTATTAGCATTAAGCTATACAAATAATAAATTCAGTTAATTCATACATTCAAGTATTCCTTTAAAATATAAATAACAGTTAAAGATTTCATAATAACGTAATACGACAATTAATTACCTTCTTAGGGCCAGGCTAAACAAGTCAGGTTATAATTTTATAAATGTCAAATCATAAGAGGTTTAATGTTATAAAGCAGGCATCTATCAAATAATGGGCATTTCTTATACCTTGAAAATGTGAATTGAGTTAATCGTGAAACCCATTAACAACATTAACTACAACTATAAATAGGTTAAGAGGGTATAAAGAGCTCTTTAGATTTATCTTACCTGGAAGTGGTTAAATGTTAGCAACATATAGCAAACCTTCTATGAAACTATAACTTGTTTAATCGATGAAGTCGAAATATTGGTAACTTTAATTCGATATATATTTTGCTTCTTCTTCTTGCGGTGCCTATCCGTTTCGGATGTTGGCGATCATCATGGCAACGCACACCGTATCAGCTACAGCTCGGAAAAAGTCCCACCGTTGTTGTGTTGTACCATACACGTAAAGTTTTCAGCAACTATATTCTTCTTCTTCCCGGGCCTCTCCTGCCTTCCACCTTCCCTTGTAAAATTAGTTGTAATAACTCGTATCGTTGGTTGTTTCTCATAATATGTCCTAGATATTGTAGTTTTCGTGACTTTATTGAGAGAAGCAGTTCATTTTCTTTTCCCATTCTCGCTAGGACAGTTTGATTGGTGATATGGTCCATCCATGAAATTCTCAGAATTCGTCGATACAAACCACATTTCGAACGCTTCTTGCAAGAGGCTTCTGTCAGGGTCCATGCCTCGACTCCATATAGCAGCACCGAGAAGACATATATTGTGCTGACTACTCTTATTTATAAATTGAATAGTATCTTTAAATATCAAAATTATTTAATTATTAAAATTGATAGCGCCTTAAGACTCTTTCAGGGTGGTTCGATTATCTAGTTGCTTGTTAATTAAATTTTATTTTAACAATGACTTTGAACTGTGTAATGACATTAACTGTCACCTTTCACGTCAAACAATGTTCTATTAATAATCTCAATCAAATATGACAAATGTTCATCCTATTTATATCTTATTGACTCTATATTATACCGTAAGTACTTGATTATAGTTAATTGCATTTTCTAAATTGTATTTTATTTACTATAGCGTCGATAGGACAAAACTACAACCCACCTTGAACTGCTTTCACTCTTTCTGTTCCAATATTACCTCCAAGACAGCACTTCTCCTGATGCCAACATCCCAGACCCCTACTTAGTCCTGCTGCGATGCACTGCTTACTGACAACAGCTGTCACCTTGTCAAACTCTTGGCTGCTAACAGGAAAGACCCCATCCTACTTCACTAGTGCCACTCCTACCTTCTAGAGACTCCCTCCTTCCGACAGCTTCACGGCAAGTTTGTTATCACAGATGATCCCCAATTAATATCATTATTCCTTAGCTCCAAACTTCAGCAACGTATGTCGTCAGTAACCAACAGAATAGCTCGAATCCAGCAGTCCCTCTGCTATCCTGCGTCAACAAATTCACGTGTCCTCAGTACACCCTCAACAACCCCAGCACTTGACAATTCTCAAACCAATGTACCTAACTTCTTATCAATTGTATTATTCAAAATAAACTAATTCCATCCAAATCTTATTTTCTTCATGCTTCTTCTGCTTGCTTCTATCTAGTTTTACGACATTCCAATTCTCTTCAATAACTGTTACTTAATTAATAATAATCTTCTTTATATTTCTCTTAATTTTCACCTCGTAGGTTTTGTTAAACCCTTTTTAAATGTTTTCACAAACTAACATATTAAAAAAGTAGGGTAATTTCTATGTTTTTATTCAAACCGAAAAATTATATCAAAAGGTACATTTTATTTTTCTATGAGTTGTTATTCTAATAATCGTAACCAAATCTGCTTAACTACTATGTTCTAATTATTCATGCCATCTATAAATAAAATTTATTTGAGTCTTACCTACTTCACCATATTATTTTAATAGAAATTACATTTGTCATGTGTGAGCATGTATTTACTTTATAATTTTCAAAACCCCTACAGAATACTCAAATATTATCCCTTTCATCTTAATTTGCCTCAAATTCAAATTCTTTTAATGAACTTCATTCAAACACCCAATTCTTTTTAAAATTTTCTAAATTGATTGTATTGATCTCCCAAATTCTATTTTTACATTTAATCTTCAGCCAAAACTGCTCTTAATGTATCATAACAATATATATTGTTCAGGCTCTACGTTACGGCGCCTATTTAATTGTGCACTGGCTACTCTATTTTGAATTGAATTATGCCTTTTATATTTTGAAGTTTTAATTTATAAAAATGATAACACTTGAAACTCTTTCAGAGCTTTGGGTTCAATTATCTAATTGCTTTGTTATGTAGATTTGATTTGCAAATATTTTTCAACGATGCATTGAAATTACTTGTCACCTCTTATGTTAATTTAAATGTCAACAACCAATCTCAAATCAAATAAGACAAATGCTCAATTCTATTAGTATACTATTAACTTTCTATGATACGGTAAGTAATTGTCTATAATTAATTGCACTTTTTGAATTGTTTTTTATTTGCTTTAGCGTTAATAAAACAAGATTACTACCGACCTTGTACTGCTCTTATATCACCTCCAATACAGTAATTCTTATGATGTCAGCAGCTTGGACCCTTTCTTATTCTTGCTGTAATATCCTGCTCACTGACACTGACAGTCAACCCCTGCTACCTTCCAGAATTACACTCCTTCAAACAGCTCTCCGGAAAGTTAGCTGTCACAGATAAACCCTAACTGTCACACCTCTTCCGCAGCTCCAAGATTCACCAACCTCTGTCGTCAGTAACCAACAGAATACCTCAGATATGGTCCTGCCCCTGCTATTCCCCTTTAATGGATCCTTTCGTCTCCAGAATGCATCCACGAACTCAACACTCAGCAATACCCAAACTAATGTAACTCCTTGTCAATTGTATTCTTTAAAATAAAGCTATTTCAATCCAAATCGTTAATTCTTCACTTCTATATTAACTCTTCTTGTATTTCTATTTAGTTTTACCATTGAATATCCAGACACAGCATGCTTATTGCAGTAGTAGTACATGGGAATTATATTTTAATCGGTAGATGGCATAGTAATACAAAATTATCTAGAGATCCTGTATATAGTTTACTAAGAGTTGGGCAAACAGCCTGATTTGACAAACGTTTTTGATCCAAATTAGATATTTGACATATGTCGAACAAAGAGGTTCTGGAAATCAATCTTGCTAACTTGCTTTTGATGAGAGAGTTTTCAGAGTAGCTATTGATCATTCTTAGGATCTCTAGAACCGAATATTAGGTATATACGGCTAATTTAGTTAAAATTTAAATTTGCATGTGTGAACCTATCGGTCGTAACATGTTACAAAATATGTAAAACGGCACGTTTATCACACATGCGTTGCAAAAAGTGATCCAAACCAATCAAAATGTATTCCGTTGTTTGCCCAACTCTTAGTAACTTATATACAGGGATTCGAAAATTATCATCAGCATAGCTTGGGGTGAAACAAAAATACACAGTGGGTTTAAGTTGTGGAATTTTTCAACAAAGTAAAAGCTATTACTACCTACCAACAGAGTGCAATGCTTAGAGAAGGCAGGTAGGATATGCAGCAGAATTCAATGGCAACAGGTAGAAAAATAACGCCGCCAGGCAGGTAATCCTTTTTAATCATAAAGTAGTTTCCATAATAGAAATATTTAAGCAGTGACTGTGTCATCACTATTTGTGCACTAAAACTCTTAATTTTTGGTTCATTTTTGGTTTTGACGGTGTTTGTTTCTTTTGTTGGACTAAGGACTTAATTTTTTTTTATAAGTTTGCAAGTAACCAATAAGTTAAAAATAAATAATTTATGATCACAGCAATTTACATTAATGGGTTTACACAGTTCTTTTGTTGAAGTGTCTATAATATTTATTATTTATAAAGTTTCGGAAACTTTTTCGAATATTTCCAAACTGTAGCTTACAAGTTGAGTAAACTTCGTAGTTGGCGCCTTTAGTCCTCGTGCGGTGTCTATTTCTAAAATATTACTATATGTGCGATGCAACAAAAGCATTTCATGTTTGTCGTCTAGAATAGAACTTTGTATCATAAATAATGAACATACATCACAATTAAATTTTTCTAGGCACTTTTTCGCTAAGTATTCCGCAAAATACCTTATAGAGCAATTTTCTAATGTTTGTGCCGTGAATTGCCCAGACTGACTTGAAGCCTCAATCACATCCATACTGTATTCAAAATCGTTTAGTGCACTAGAAACATCATCACCATTTTCAAAATTGTCTTCGCCTGCAAGGCAAGTGTCATCGGGATCGAAATCTAATACGACGTCTTGATCGGCTTTACAATTTGACGAGCTGGACGGTTTCATAAGCGAGTTAATGGCGTTATTGCGAAAAAGAGTCCTGAAAATTCTTGCAGTGGGATTCCGATTATAACTTCTCTTCTGTCTATATATTGAAAATAGTTTTTCAAGGGCATCTTGATTCAGTCGATTTGTCAATACAAATCTCATGCCTTTCAACTTTTCTTCTCTGTAAAAAAGTAGTGTTCCCTCAATAGACTGAATTAGTCCATCAAAGCAAGGCGGTCGGCTTACCTTTTTATTGTTGTGATCTATTTTATATAATCTAGAGAGATATTGTTTTCCTTCTTCTAAAGTTGCCATTCCCGACTGTTATCTCGGGTTACTGACGTAATTTAAAGTTAATGCAATTTAAGTTATCTGAATACCCTCAAATAAATGAACCACAAGTAGGGGCAAAAACCTTAATTTATTGGTTTGAAAAATAAAATTTTTAAGTAGTCACATCGACATAATTGAAATTCATTAATCTGGTCGCTATGCAAATTCTTATTTTTACCCAACAAATCAAATTACCTTGGTTTTAACTTTTAGTAAAACATAGTACTATAAACAACTCCTTAAAAATTAGCTGATACCTGTTATTGACGCTTACAAATCAACAAAACAATTGTTAAATGGAAAATTTTATTAGAATTATACGAATTCTATCAATAAATACATATTTTCCTTTAATTAAATATGTCTGAGCTCTAGTGTTTCTGTACAGATATTCACTTTAAGGCATTCACGATTCGATACGGCGCTACTTTCTTTGTTGTGGCTGCTTTCAGCGAAATTTACCCTTCCTAGCTTATCTCCAATTCTTTTGAACTGCCTGCAGATGGCTTGGTGGGCTGACTTCGTTCCTGATGTCCCACTGCTAATCTTGGCTGCTCAATAAACTGCTTTACATTGCTTTTGTACGCAATCAGATTGAAGACCCGTTCAAACACTGTTTTATTTTGCTTTTTCGCAATTCTAAGCCACTCCACAGTACGTGGTAATTAACAATACGACGCTCTAAATTAACACTTTTGCAATAGGTGCGTATTTAACGCTCAATAACCATTCAAACAATTAAATTCGAAAGAGCTAATAACAAGAGATCAATAAAAAACCAATTAGGGTAGGCTGTGATATGTGTTATACGTTTGGCAGTACTGAAGTGTATTGTCAGTCTATGTCAAATTTGAGATTTGCAGGTTAGGTTTAAGTCAGTATGTGTCAAACAACAAACAAAACCTAACCTTTTAATCTCGAATTTGACATAGACTGACAATACACTTCAGTACTGCCAAACGTATAACACATATCACAGCCTACCCTAATTGGTTTTTTTATTGATCTCTTGTTACAATCCAAACCTAGTCTTGCTGAAAAATGTTCGTCTCTCTTTCAATATCAACAACCCTTAATCATCCTTATTACCATAGCGACCAATTGCTTGTAACAGCTATCTTTGATCTAACTAACAAAAACTGCTGTCAATGTAACCTTTCAAATCTGCTATTTTTAGGTTATAACTGACTTTTCTAATAAATCAGATCTTTCGAAATTCCACGTTAGTCCAGATTCCTACAAGTCATCGTAACTCAGGCAAGTGAAACTATTTCAATGCAATATTTGCTATATTTTACTAACATTATGCTTTTACCGATTGCAACTGTCACTGCTCAGATACCTACACAAAAATTGAGTTAACGTTTTGAATTTAATATAAAGTTAAACGATCAAGCTTTATTGAGCTTTGAAAGTTAATAGATCTATTTAATAAGAAATGTTGTATCCTAATAATGCAACGTCAGGTGTTGAATTACACTGAGAATTGGGATTCATTGAAAATATTCTGCCGCCATCCCATATATATATACTGTTTACGTTACGTTGCTGTCAAACTACTTTAGTAGATTATTAGTACAACCAGTATTTAACATCAGCTGTATAAAGCTTGTTTACTGCCTATAAACATGTTTCTGTGTTCTACAGCAGCAGTGGCACGAGAGGCCATAGAGGCCCTTGGCTTTATTGACAATTTTCTTCCACTCTGTTCTTCGGATAGCTAATTCTTCCCAGTTCTTCACTTTCAATACTTTTAAATCTTCTTTAACATCTTGGAACCGCTCTCTCTGCGGCCGTCATCTTCTATTCCTTCCTTCCGAGGTTTCTCTGAAGACCATTCGTGGGATTCTTTGTTCTGTCTTTCTTCCTAGGTGGCCTAGCCATCGCAGTCTTGATTGCTTTACAATATTTGTTATTGGCGGCTCTTAATGTAGCTCATACACCTCTTCGTTTGTCCTTCTCCGCCATTCTACACCTTCTTTGATTCCTCCGAAAATCTTTCTTAATATTTTCCTCCCCCAGATTAAAAGCTTATTTGCGCACTGCTGATTTAAGGTCCACACTCCACACCCGTATAACGTTGTCGGTCGTATTATTGTCTTATATATTCCAATTTTCACTTTTCGCGAAATGTCTTTGCTTCTAATCACTTTATTTAAAGACCTGGCACTTTTTATACCCAGTGTTATTCTTCTTTCTATTTCACTATATGAGTTATTTTCACTATTAATTTCGGCTCCTAGGTGCACATAGCTGTTAACTTGTTCGGGGTTGTACAGCTTCCCATTCTGGTTATTCACTTTAAAATCTGATAAGGCTCTCTTGGTTGTTGTTGTAGTAACGCTAGCTTCCGTATAAATTTTTAATACAATATATTTAAATTTATACATCGCCAGTCCAGCGTTATCTTGGGCTACGTTTTGCCGACGCTCGAAGGAAAAATAACGACGAGCACAGACCCGATCTGCGTAGTAGACACCAAGAGTCTTTCCTCGCGCCGCTTTTCTCCACCTAAGAATATCCGAAGTGGCGACTTAAAACGACACGAAACATATAAAAGCAGTTGCGGCGCTCATTTTGAGAGAATTCCCAATTCCTGATTCCCGAAGATTAGATTCCGATTCCAGATACCGATCCCGAAGCTTGAGCTTTTCCGGACTCAAATTCAGCCGTTTTCCGTCCTGTTCCCGTTCCCCGTCCTGTCCGAGAGAATTTCCTTTTACCGGTATCCGCTCCAGAACTATCCTGTGGTCAGTTTCGATTTGGCGAATCCATAGTGCCCAAGCGACTGACATAATTAACCCGTAAAAATCCTGGAAGACAGTTCAGATTTGGTGACTCCAGTAGTGCCTAAATCACTGGCTTTATTACCCCATAAACCGGCGTCGAAATCAGTTTTCAATCCGCTGATAACCACTAAAATATCCGAGCCCCGACTCAGAACATTTAAATTCAGTCCATAATAAAAATAGCAGAAATTCGAGCTACGAACTTGCGCGGACAGACAAGCATTTATGAACTATTCAGATTATCGATAGCAACGTACCTGGAAGGCTCTCCAAGACGTAGGAAACTGTCCACGACCTGCAGGAATAAACAGCCGCACGACATCATCTCCGTAGGACGAGATTCTACCACGTGCAATTTGATGTTATCCCGCCGAAAGGCACCGGTCTTCCGCGGATTGAAGGCCCGTTTACCTCACCAATAACCCACCGTCGCGTAACAAATCCCCGGGCTCTTTTCGGCGCCCATTGTAACCGCACGCCCAGGGTAAGAAATACCGTAGATAATCTAATTTGCTTCTGTATTTACAGTAAGATAAGCAAACATGGCTAAATTGACATCTCGAGGTCCCGAGCGCCGACGCGACCGAGCTTCCTGTCGGAACCCGAATCGAAAGCACGACAGACCACGAAATTCCAGAAGGGGCGCTCCACGAGCCCCTTTCGCCTGCCGTACACCGAAGTAGATCTAGCTGCAGCAATTCCAGGGAAACGAAAAACAGTATTTCGGCATGAATTTTAATTTACTGTAATATACATTTCGTTCACTTAATTTTCCAATAAGCATTGAGTTTGTATTTATAGTTAAACATAATATAACTCTTTAAAGGTAATTCTCTGGTGTTTGTCTGTTAATATAATATAACTGGAGGGACAAATATCTCCGATTTGAGTTACCCGATGGAAGTAATTTTTGGAACCCTCAATAAAGGGGCGTAATGTCACACTGTCACTAGATATTTCGTTTTTCCTTCGTTCACCTCTAGTCCATATGTTCTTGCTTCCTTTTCGATATTTTGAAAGACGTTTTTTAGTTCTTTAGTTCTCGAAATAATTGTTAGGTCATCCGCATATGCCATAACTTGGTATGAGTCTTTTAAAATGTTGTTATTTCTCTTTGTATTGCTATTTCTTATTACTCCTTCCAAAGCTATTTTAAATAAAGTTGTGGAGAGCGGGTATCCTTGTCGTAACCCTCTTGTTGTCTTAAATGTTGTTGTATTTTCTCCTTCTACTTTGACTTCGCTCCAGGTTTCTTATAATGTCATCCTAACCAGATCCGTTATTCCTTTTGGGAGCTCTAGGTTTTCCATTATTGTAAATAGTTTTGTCCTCCTTACACTATCGTAAGCCTGTTTGTAGTCTATGAACAGCATATGCAGCGCTATTCCTTTCCTTCTCGTTTTTTCCTGTAACTGTTTTAATGTGAACAGTTGGTCCGTTACAGATCTATTCCTTCTAAACCCACACTGGTATTCTCCGATTACTTTTTCGATAATTTCTTTTAATCTGTTATTTAGTATTGTTGCCAGGATCTTATATGCTACATGTAGGATTGATATTGGTCGATAATTGCTGCAATCTAGTCTATCCCCTTTTTTATAAATCATGTTGATTACCGCCTCTCTCCATTCATTTGGCATTGTTTTCTCTATCCATACTTCGCAAATCAAGTTGTACAGTCTGTCAAGTAGTTGTTGTCCTCCTGCTTTTATTAGTTCACTTTGTATTCTGTCTTTCCCTGGTGTCTTATTATTTCTCAACTTTTATATCGCTTTATCAAATTCTTCCGGTGTTGGTACTTCTTGTTCACTTTGTTCATCCTTTTTCTTCCTTTAATTTCAGTATCCTGTTCTTCTCTCACCCCCATAATCTCTTGGTAGTGCTCTTTCCATCTCTCGAGTATTTCTTCTTTACCACCAATTATTTCTCCGTTTTTGTCCCTGCACAGATTGACTTTCGGCCGGTAATGTTTCCTTGTTATTCCTATTTTTTTGTAAAAAGTTCTTACGTCTTGCCTGTTATAGTTTTCTTCTATCTCGGCTACCATTTCTTCTTGCTTCTTTAGTTTTTTTTCTCTGTATATTTTCTTCGCTTCCCTTCTTTTGTCTTTAAATTGGGCTTCACTTTGTATCATTTTTTCATGTAGCATGTTCATTTTAGCTTTATTCAGTTGTTCTGTTATAATTTGCATTCGTCATCGAATCATATATTCTTCTTAACTTTTTTATTTGGAAGCAACTTCTTTGCTACTTGTTCTAATGTTTATTTTAGTGTCTTCCATTTCTTCTTTCTTGTTTCCTGTCTTTAGTATTTTTCTACTTCCTGCTCACCTTCTTCTTTTATATGTGGATCCTTCTGTAGGGGTCTTGTATCCCAACTATTTTGCTGCTTCCTTCTTATTTTATTTTCCCAGGGTATCTCTTGGTTTATTTTTGCCCACAGCAGATAGTGATCTGAGTCTATTTCTGCTCCTGTGGCACTTTTTACATTTTCTATACATGTACTATGTTTGAATTCGATTAGCAAATGATCTATCTGATTCTTTGTTCTTCCATCAGGGCTTTTCCATGTCTCTTTATGTATTTCTCGGCGTTTTAAAAAGATTGCTTTTATTTGTAATTGTTTCTCCATTCCAAAATTTATTAACCTCTGTCCATTGTCATTTGTTTTCTTGTGCCTACTATATTTTCCCACTGCTATGCTGGTCTGTTTTTTTCTTCTTGTCCTACTTTTGCGTTAAAATCTCCTATAATTATTTTTATATCGGAGTTAAGTACTTTCTCATATTATTCATCTAATTCGTCATAAAACGTATCCTTTATCTCTCCTTCTGCGTCCTCTGTAGGCGCATGCATGTATATTATGCTTAGTTTTCTTTGGGATCGATGCGTTCATTTATTTTCTTAAAATCTACTAGGCTCGTTGCTCTTGTTTTTCCAATGAAAAAGCCTGTACCTAGTCTATTTTTTGTTCCTCCTCCATTGAAGAATATATATTCGTCTATCTCTGTTAAAACTTCATCCTTTAGATTGGTTTCCTGGACTGCTAGTATCTCATATTTTCTTAACTGTTGTATTAGTTGTTTTAAGGCTCCTTCATTGCTGATTCCTCTTACATTCCATATTCCTATTTTCCATTTAGTATTTATTCGAGGCTTCTTTATTGTGTCTATTCTTTTACTTAATTTTTATTTCTTTTTTTCTTCCTTATTAGTATCTGTTCTCGTTGCCGTTTTCATTATCTTGGTTCTATATTTTTGGACTTTTGTTACTTTTTTCTGTTTGCTCTTGTTTCATTTTTAGGCTGCACCCATCTTCATTTGACCATTCATATTGAACGTTTTTGACTTTTAGTTTTCGGTAACCTATTTGTGTTTTCTTTCCTTTTTCTCTTTCCTCTCTTGCTACCTTTTTTATAGCTGTTTGGATTTGTGGTTCTTGTTTGGTTAGGTCGTCTTCTATGTAGATATTATTTCCTCTTAATCTTGCCTTATTTTTCATTATCGCCAGTTTCTTCGTAAATGTGGTTATTTCTGCCACCGTTATTTTCTTCTCCTGCTGGCCAATTGTAGACACATTCTTCACTTTTACGCTTACTTGTAGACTGTTCTGTATAAAATTCTCTACTCTATTCCGGGCATCTTTGTGTTTTTTATTTCCAACCCTTTTATAATAATATTATTTCTCTTCTTATCCTTCTCCTGTTTTTCAAAATCGGTCTTAAGATATTGTACTTCCCTGTATATTACCATCTTTTCCCTTTTCCACTCCACCTCTTTCTTAATTAGTTCCTCCTTAATTGATCGTACATCTCCACCAAGCTTCTTGATCGTATCGTTTCTTGAGCTCTGAATTTCTGTCTTTATTTCTTTCATCTCCTTTTCCATATCGCCTATCGTTTTATATAGTTTCTCCATATTTTCCTCTTCGTTCGTATTGGTTGTTAAGCCTGTATTTACTTTATCCTGAGCTATAGGGGATTTTTGGGTTACTCTACTTCGTTTAAAGGCCTCTGTGTCCACTTCTAGGCTGGTCTCTACCTTTATCTCCTCTCTTCCTCTTAAAAAAATCTTCCAGGGTACCTACGCTGTCTTTCCGTTGTTTTTGCTTATGTTCTCCACTCATTTACTTATATTTTAAGTCTGGGGTAAAATTCTAAACTCGGCAACGTCGCAAATTCTACTGCTAAAGTCTACACATTACCCTTTTTCTGTGACGTCAGAAATAACAAAACATACCGTTTAAAACGTGTCTTATATTGCACTGAAATTCAAAAAGATCATTTAGATTGCGGGTGGTAGACTTTAGAAAGAATTTGACATACCTAACCTCTAATGTAAGGGATGATCTAAATAGCATATTATTCAAACCAAGCCATTCTTGACCTATGTAATCCGACGTTTCTCCTCTTTGAAGAAGTCCCTACCGCTTAAAATACGATTTTAGGCTTGCTCGCTTGCTTGTTATTGGGCGTTATTTTACTGTCATTTAGGACAAATGTCACATTGACAGTATTATAAAACAAGCCATACTTAAAGCGGGCCTGACCAAAAACTGCAGATTTTTTGTTTTGTCCCGTTCCTTATAGTTAAATACTTACTTACTTACTTACTTAATCCGGTCCTCTTGTACCTATTGGTGTCGACGGTTGGTGTCGTTGTTGTTTGGTGGGTTGGGCTGGGCGTCTTCTGGTGGAAATTCCTCCAGGTTTTCCTGTCTTGTGTTAGTTCGATCGCTTCCCTCCATTGTTTTCCTCTTTCATTTAGAATTTTGTCTACCGTATCATTCCATTTTGTTCTGGGTCTTCCCCTAGGTCTCGTTGCTTGTACCCTGCAGTTCCATATTATTTTGGTGATGTTGTTTTCGCCCAATCTGTTTAGATGGCCGAACCAATGGAGTTTATTTCCCTCTATAACGTGTCTTATTGATCTGATTCCCAGGTCTTGTCTTATTCTTTCGTTTCTGAGTCTGTCTATTTTGGTTACTCCTCTTATTTTGCGCAGGAATTTCATCTCTACGGCTTGTAGTCGTTTGCTTTGTCCTTCGTTTAAGGTCCATGTTTCGCACCCGTACGTGAGGGTGGGGACGTATACTGCTTTGTAAACTCTGGTTTTAACGTCTTGGGATATTTTTTGTTGTTTATAAGACCATTGTAGATTGCCCCATATAGTCTGTTTGCCTTTTTTATTCTGTTGTTTAGTTCTTCTTCCATCGTGCCGTTTTAGCTAATTATGGCTCCTAGGTATACAAAACTTTCTACTTGTTCTAGTGTTTTGTGCCTAAGTTCCACTATAATGCTTTCGTGCTGTCTTGCAATTACCATTTTTGTTTTTTCTAAATTTATCTCCATATTCCTTTCTCTCAACGCCTCATCCCATATTTTAGATTTTGTTGTAGGGTCTCCTTGTTGTTTGCCACTATCAGCATGTCATCAGCGTATGCCATTTCGGATATGTAAACTAGTTTCATTTTTAGAACCCTGCGTGGTATTTCCTAGTTTTCTCTTTAACTTCCTTGGTCACCTCATCTAGCACTAGTATGAAGAGTAAAGGGCTTAAAATTCCTCCTTGTGTGACTCCTAAATTCGTTAGAAACGGACTCGATTCTTTGTTGTCTGTTCTGATATAGTCCGGCATGTATACTACTTATCAGTTCGTCTTTCACCCTTCTCTTTCTTAGGACTTTTCATATTTCTTCTTTAGGTATGCAGTTGAAAGCTTTAATTAAGTCTACAAAACAGCAGTATATCTTCTGATCGTACTCGATGGCTCTCTCTGTCATTTGCCTAAGGCTGAAAATTAGGTCCATTGTTCCTTTCCCCGGTCTAAATCCGCATTGAGTTTCCTCTAGTAGTGGTTCAACTTATTTCCTCAGTCTGTTTTCTAGAATTCGTTCGAAAAGTTTCCTGGGTACACAGAATAGGGATATTCCTCGATAGTTCCCGCATTTCTTGCTGTCCCCTTTCTTGAAAATGGGTAAGATGACTGCCACTTCCCAATCTCTGGGTATTGTATTTTCATTCCATACTTTATTCATAATTTTGAGTAGTAATCTTTCACCGGCATCTCCCATAAATTTAACTATTTCAGGGCTTATCTCATCGTGTCCACAAGCTTTCCCTTGTTTCAGGTTGTTGATTGCAATCTTGAATTCTGTTTCTGTTATTTTTCCTTCTAGTGTTTTTGTTTGGTTTTTTCCCTGGTTAACTTCTTTCTTGTTCTCCTCCGTTTCTGTGCCATCTAGTAGAGTTAGGAAGTGTTGTCTCCATCTCTCTAAAATGTCTTCGCTTTTCGTTATGGCTTTCCCCTCTTTATCTTCTAATTGGTGTAGTGGGTTTTCTTCTCTTTCCTGAAGCTTTTCAGGACTTTGAAGAACAGCTTTTGGTTGTTTCTGTAATTTCCCTCCATAGTTCATCCGAAGTTTTCCCATGTTTTGTTTTTGGCCTCTTGTACTTTTTTTCTTTGTAATATTTCTTTGGGTTTTGTATGCTTCTAGATCTTCCTGTGTATTTGAACTCAGATATATTTTCCATAATTAATTTTTCTTTCCTATTTCGTTCTTAACTTCTTGAGTCCACCATGCTGTCTGCTTTGTTTTTCCTCATTTTACTTTTGCCACAGCTTTTCTCTGCCGCATTTAGGAGTGTTTCCTTAAATTTTGTCCATACTTGTTCTAAGTCTGCTTCTTCATTTTCTGTTTCCATTTCTAATTGTTTTCTGATGTGCTCCTGATATTTGTGTTTATAGTCTTTTTCTCTTAGTTTATGTGTCTTAACTCTTTCCACTACTGTGTTGTCTACTTCTTGTCTCGGCTGCGTTTTTTGTGTGCTCGCTTTTATTTCTGTCACTACTAGGAAGTGGTCGCTATCGATTTTTGGCCCTCTTCTAATTCTGGTGTTTTTTACGTCGAATGTGTTCTGGAACTATTATATAGTCTATTATGGAGGCTTCATTCCTGCTAGGCATTCTTCTGGTGATTTTGTGGATATCCTTATGTGCGAATATTGTGTTTGTGATTATCAAATTATTTTCGATGCAGAACCCTAGGAGCAATTTACCATTGGTGTTTAGTGTTTCTTCTCCTTCGTTACCTATTACTCCTGCGTATTTCCTCTCCCGTTAAAGTCTCCCATCAATATCCCTGTTCCTTTGGTGGATTCCCAGACTTCCTGCAGATCTGCATAAAATTTCTCCTTGGTCTCTTTATTCTCGTCGTCGTTTGGCGCATAAACTACTACTACACTTAGCAGTTTTTCTTCATCTATCATTAATTCTAATTCTATCTTTAAAATTCTATGTGTGAACATCTCCCAGCTCCTAATTTTATCTTTCCATTCCGCTGCAATCAGGCAGGCGACACCCGACTGTGCTCTTTCTTCCTTGTCCACTCCTTTATATATTAAGATGTGGCCTTCGTATGTCTCTATGCAGCCTTGACCATTCTTTTTGGTTTCCGTTAGTCCTAGCAGCTTCAGTCTGGTGTTATTAAATTAGTTCACTAGTTCTTTCTCTTTTCCGTTCAGACTTTTCACGTTCCAAGTACCTATTTTAATTATTTCCGTTTCCTTCTTCGCATCATCCGTGATCACTGTCCGTTTCGTTACCGTATATCCGTCCGTTAGCTGCGTTGTGGTTAGTTTTTTGAGTCCTTCGCCGTTATTAGACTGCCTCCTCTTTCCTCAGTCCATTTGAATATCACCCCGTCTACTATTAATTTCTTGTAGCCTACTTTGGTTCTCTTCCCCTTGCTTTTTTCGTCTCTTGCCACTTTCCTGATTGCTTCTTGAATTTTTTGTTCGTTTTGGGTGAGGTCACGGTCGATGTAAATGTGTTCTGGTAGTTTATTTGTCTGTTTTAGGATTTCCAATTTTTGCTCGAAGTTCTTGCATTTTATGATTAATGCATTGTCCTCTGCTTTTCCTATTTTGTATGCTTCTTCTATCATGGTTGATGTTCCTAGTTCTTTTTGCATAAAGTTTGTCACTTCTTGCCTCAGATTTTTGCCTGCGAAGTTGTTTCCTTTTATTATTCCTCTTTGAGATATTTTCTTGGTTTTCTAATTTTGTTTTCAATGTCTTTATTTCGCCCCGTAGTTCTTCCTTTTCTTTCTGCCATTCTATTTCCCGCTTTATTAGTTCTTCTTTCAGTGCTCTTATTTCTTCCCCATACAGCTTAAGTTGATTGTTTGTGGTAAAAATGTCGGCTTTGGTATCTTTTACGTCGCCTTTGATTTCTGTTAGTTGTGAATTTATATTCGCCAGCAATTTTTCGATGTTGTCCATGTTCAAGGTTGTTGTTGCTTCTTTTTTTGCAGGCGTTTTCTGTGTCCCCTTATTTCTTTTATCTTTCCCTTCTTCTTGGTTTTCTTCTTTTTCTCTTTTCCTTTTGTACAAGTACTCCTTTATAGATCCGGTGCTGCAGGTTCTCTCTCTTGTTGTTTTGTTCTCATTCATTACCTTCTCGTTTTAAATCGTTTGGAGTAAATTTCGCACTCCGTGAGACTAAACTTTAGCGCGCACTGACTGACACCGTGACTTTTAGGCACTTTGTTCACTCGTATTCACTTTTCTATATTTTAAAACAAGTTGAGGTATTTGGTCTTTCCACTTACCGTTGACGCGCGCTGTTCCATCCGCTTTTAAATTTGCCGCGTGTTTGTCTCGCCCAAGGCCGCCGGCCAGCTGCTATTATCCGCGTCGTTTTCACTTATTTGTTTTGCGTTTTCCCGTTATAGTAATTGCTTCTGTGACTTGCCCTTATGGAATGTTCTTCCATACACTGTTATGTATCTCACTGCATCTTCAGTACACCTTAAGACTGCCGCGAAACTTTGTTTAAACTTCAAAATTGTCGACACGTAGGCGGGACCGACTTGCGGTTATCACGCACCGTACGTATGTCATTTAGATCGCGGGTGGTAGACTTTAGAAAGGATTTGACATACCTAACCTTTAATGTAAGGGATGATCTAAATAGCATATTATTCAAACCAAGCCATTCTTGACCTATGTAATCCAACGTTTCTCCTCTTTGAAGAAGTCCCTACCGCTTAAAATACGATTTTAGGCTTGCTCGCTTGCTTGTTATTGGCCGTTATTTTACTGTCATTTTGGACAAAAGTCACACTGACAGTATTATAAAACAAGCCATACTTAAAGCGGACCTGACCAAAAACTGCAGCTTTTTTGTTTTGTCCCGTTCCCTATAGTTAAATAAAGAGAGAAAATTGTTACGTTACAGCAAAAGGGCAATGTGTAGACCTTAACTTCTCTCTGTTGGCCATGCGTGCTTCTTAACTTCACTTTTTGCCAAATTACCAAATTTTAGACTCACCCTCTGGGGTTTAAAACTTGTGGTCCCTTCTCTGGATTCCACTCACCCTTGAACTTTACTATCTCCTCGTTGTTCTTTACATATTTTTCTTTTATTTACTTATGTTTAACACTCTCCAAATTCGTTAAATGTGGAGCGCTATCACACGCGATTGTTGACATTTCCACAACCTCGACATCCATAGCCAAGCAAACTCCTGTAGCTAAGGGAAACTTCTTTCTGTTGAGCAGGCCACTTCATCCCTGCACATATAACAGGTGGCACCTAATAACTATCCAAATTTACCCTGGTGTCTTTAAGGTACAACTTGTTAAAGACCGCGAGCGAGCATTTTTCAACCTAAAATCTCCCCTGCTCCACTGCCGTTTTTGCAGGTTATAAAACATCAGAATTGGTTAGAGATTTATGTGCTTATCTTTAACAGCTTTATCAACACTTAAACCATAACAACATGCAGCTATTCAGTATTATTTTTAAATCACCTGGTAGTAGCGCAAAACCCACATACAGGTTAGAAGTTTAAAGATCATATACAGAAAACATAAGTCAAGGTATGCAATATATTTTCCATAAACCCAACAATATACTTAATTACACAGTAAAGAAATATAAGTACAATAAAACCATAGTCTTAAAACAATTTAAACAACTTGTGGAAACCCAACCTCCAAGCTAGACGAGCCTTGATTTGTTATACTTAAGAGTACTGTCATCTTTTAATGCTTACAAACTAACATAGAGCGTACGTAGTCACATTCACTGTAGAAAATTTGTTACCAACCATGTGCTTGACCAATCACGTAGAAGTTCTAGTCAGAATTTCCGAAAGCAAAAGCAGTCCGAAACTGGTAAATAAATATAAACTGGGAGGAATACTAGAAAGCAATCGATATCTTTCATCTAAAAATTAAAGATGCAGGGATTTTATTAATATTTTCTTCGACGATTCATAAATTATCATACCTGTCATAGCTACGGATTTCTTCGTGGTTGCCCATCCTAAAGACCTTTGTACTGCCATTTTCCACTTTGTATACCTGCATCTCGTTCTAAATCAAATGAATCATTAAAACCTCTCCTTACTAACTAATAAACAACATTACCATCTTCAGTTGTTGTTGGGAGAAATGTATCGCTGGGCACCGACTCCCGATGCAAGGCGCTGATGTCCCAGGCGTCGATGCCCCTTTGCCTGGTCCGGCTATCATCGCAACTCCTAAAGCTGTCACATCCTGAGACTGTGCTCTAAACACAGGTATTCCACTTATGTCTGCCTAAAGTAATTGCGGTGAGCTTTAAACCAACTGTAGACTTATTAAAAATACCTGCAGCTGCATTAATAAGTTGTTCGTCGTCATTTTGCCATCGACATGCAGCTTGGTTAGCGGAATCCCGCAATCCTTGTTCATGGCTTCTAGAATATCCCTGGTTTGGAAGCATATAGCCTCAAGCGCTGCTCTTATTATGTGTTTTTTGTCGTGAAGGCAGTGAGACCACAAAGAATCCTAAAAGAAGTTTGTTATTCAATTTTTTATGTATATAACCGAAGAAGCTTTTTTACAAAGTAAATGATTTTAACAAAATATATTACACTAAAATGTCTGTACCTATCATTTTTCAATAAAATACTTCGGAATTTTGAGAAAAATAATAAATTAATGATGAACCTAGTGAGCATAGAGTACAACATTCAAATTTCATATATGAACTATTCCTACAACAGCTCCTAAATAATGATCCTCTACTGTTCCTATTTCACATAATCTAGTTTTAATGAGCATTTGAGCATTATCAATAAATTTCCAAGTATGATTGAGTGTAGTGTTATGAAAGTTATCTAAATTAACGATTTGCCAAATTGCTAGCCACCCATTTCAACAGGTTTGTAAACAAAATTATATTAGCATATATATTCCTAGTAAAGTTCTATTATCAAATTTGAACAAGCTGCTTTTATCTAGATAACCAATCTGTGACATTTCTATGTTGTAAATTGACACTAAACTATTAATTTCTATGCAGCTTTAGTGGAAAAAAAGTTCTACTAACAAGTTTGAACAAGCTACATTATATCTACATGGCCAATCCGTGTTATTTCTGTCTTGCTAACAGACACCAACTATTCATTTATTTTTTCATCTTTGGCGGAAAATTTATTAGAACATGTTGGAGATTGGTAGGAAAGTTCTACTATCAAGTTTGAACACGCTACTTTATATCGCCAATCTGTCTTGTTAACTGACAGTAACTATTCATTTTTATGCGTCTTTGGTGGAAAATTTATTTGAACATGTTGGAGATTGCTAGGAAAGTTCTACTATCAAGTTTGAACAAGCTACTTTATATCAAGATGACCAATCCGTGTAATTTCTGTCTTGTTAATTGATAGTAACTATTTATTTTTATGCACCTTTGATGGAAAATTAATTAGAACATGTTGGAGATTGCTAGAAAAGTTCTACTATCAAGTTTGAACAAGCTACTTCATATCTAGATGACCAATCGGTCTTGTTAACTGACAATAATTATTCATTTTTATGCATCTCTGTTGGAAAATTAATTAGAACATGTTCGAGATTGCTAGGAAAGTTCTACTATCAAGTTTGAACAAGCTACTTTATATGTAGATGACCATCCGTGTTATTTCTGTCTTGTTAACTGACAGTAACTATTCATTTTTAAGCATCTTTGGTGGAAAATTTATTAGAACATGTTGGAGATTGCTACGAAAGTTCTACTATCAAGTTTGAACAAGCTACTTTATATCTACATGGCCAATCTGTCTTGTCAACTGACAGTAACTATTCATTTTTATGCATCTTTGGTGGAAAATTAATTAGAACATTGGAGATTGGTAGGAAAGTTCTACTATCAAGTTTGAACAAGCTACTTTATATCTACATAACCAATCCGCGTCATTTCAGTCTTGTTAACTGACAGTGACTATTCATTCTTATGCATCTCTGGTGGAAATTTATTATAACATGTTGGAGATTGGTAGGAAAGTTCTATCAAGTTTGAACAAGCTACTTTATATCTACATGGCCAATCTGTCTTGTCAACTGACAGTAACTATTCATTTTTATGCATATTTGGTGGAAAATTAATTAGAACATGTTGGAGATTGCTAGGAAAGTTCTATCAAGTTTGAACAAGCTACTTTATTTGTAGATGTCCAATCCGTGTTATTTCTGTCTTGTTAACTGACAGTAACTATTCATTTTTAAGCATCTTTGGTGGAAAATTTATTAGAACATGTTGGAGATTGGTAGGAAAGTTCTACTATCAAGTTTGAACAAGCTACTTTATATCTACATAACCCATCCGCGTCATTTCAGTCTTGTTAACTGACAGTGACTATTCATTCTTATGCATCTCTAGTGGAAAATTTATTAGAACATGTGGAGATTGGTAGGAAAGTTCTACTATCAAGTTTGAACAAGCTACTTTATATCTACATGGCCAATCTGTCTTGTCAACTGACAGTAACTATTCATTTTTATGCATCTTTGGTGGAAAATTAATTAGAACATTGGAGATTGCGTAGGAAAGTTCTACTATCAAGTTTGAACAAGCTACTTTATATCTACATAACCAATCCGCGTCATTTCAGTCTTGTTAACTGACAGTGACTATTCATTCTTATGCATCTCTGGTGGAAAATTTATTATAACATGTTGGAGATTGGTAGGAAAGTTCTATCAAGTTTGAACAAGCTACTTATATCTACATGGCCAATCTGTCTTGTCAACTGACAGTAACTATTCATTTTTATGCATATTTGGTGGAAAATTAATTAGAACAATGTTGGAGATTGCTAGGAAAGTTCTATCAAGTTTGAACAAGCTACTTTATTTGTAGATGTCCAATCCGTGTTATTTCTGTCTTGTTAACTGACAGTAACTATTCATTTTTAAGCATCTTTGGTGGAAAATTTATTAGAACATGTTGGAGATTGGTAGGAAAGTCTACTATCAAGTTTGAACAAGCTACTTTATATCTACATAACCCATCCGCGTCATTTCAGTCTTGTTAACTGACAAGTGACTATTCATTCTTATGCATCTCTAGTGGAAAATTTATTAGAACATGTTGGAGATTGGTAGGAAAGTTCTACTATCAAGTTTGAAACAGCTACTTTATATCTACATGGCCAATCTGTCTTGTTAACTGACAGTAAACTATTCATTTTTATGCATCTTTAGTGGAAAATTTATTTGAACATGTTGGAGATTGCTAGGAAAGTTCTACTATCAAGTTTGAACAAGCTACTTTAAATGTAGATGACCAATCCGTGTCATTTCAGTCTTGTTAACTGACAGTAATCGTTCAATTTTATGCATGTTGTTGGAAAATTTGTTACAATATGTTGGAGATTGCTAAGAAAGTTCTACTATCAAGTTTGAACAAGCTACTGACAGTAACTATTCATTTTTATGCATCTTTGGTGGAAAATTTATTAGAACATGTTGGAGATTGCTAGGAAAGTTCTACTATCAAGTTTGAACAAGCTACTTTATATCTAGATAACCAATCCGTGTCATTTCTCTCATGCTAACTGACAGTAACTATTCACTTTTATGCATCTTTGGAGGAAAATTAATTAGAATATGTTGGCGATTAATAGGAAAGTTTCTACTATCAAGTTTGAATGCATCGGTGAAGGAAATTATATCAATATACTGTAATGATGCCCTTAACTAATATAAAGTTATAGTAAAAATATAAATAATAAATTGCAAACCACCACAATTTGTAATTAAATGGTTTTAATAGTAGAATTCTGTGTCAATCTCAGAGCTTATTGAAATGATGTTGTAATTAATTAATATTTGCAAAATAATGGTTTATTGCTCTTATGTATTTTATTTAAATATTTGCAATTAATTAAAGTAAAGCTCAGGTCTAGCATGAAATGAACTATTTTTTAACAGGGGTAGGATCAACAGCTAGTACTGCAAATACTTTTGTGTATGACAAATTCACTAGTATGGCAATTGCTTAAATTCGTTTCTGACAGCTTTAACCTCAAATTGACTGCAAACACAAAGATGATCTGCACGTATTAAAAATTTGCGTAATCTGGATTCAAACACCACAATGGCAAAATTACATCAGGTAAAATATAATGCAAATTATGTGACGTACTTTATGACTAACCTGGTATTGTTTCAGTGACTAAAACGACGCTCGATATGCATTTGTTCTATTTCCGGCACTTCTTGCAAAATCGGCTTCAAACCACAAATTCGAGGGACGCTATCTCAATTATAAAACCCTGGATGAATCTACGTATTTGAAACCACGTTCACGACCTCGTACGATGTGTGAGCTTCGTACGTTGGATACATTTTCTAGTAATGCCACGGCAATTACACACTTGGTGACGGCTCTCTCCTCCAAATTTCTACACCCAGGCACTCATGAAGGTCTACTCCAAGCGTAGCACATAAGATTCTTGCTGGCCGATACCTCAAAGTAGTCGAAACGGGTCTCAGAAGTTGATTGCACTTGGGCAGATCTTGCTGGGCTGATTCCTGTTCACTGGGATGTTTTATCACAACGAAAATTACTCTCAAGGAAAACGCTTTTAGGGTCATACAAATAACTTTTTTATTAACAATTTTACACCAAAACTGGGAGCATTTCTTGCACCCAACATAAAAGTTAGAAGCTTGGTTTCGATATTAAACAATTGACTGTCTTGTATCCTAGTAACCTGGATTTACAATTGTTTTTATGAAAATGAGTTTTGATATCATGTTTTAACTTATGAACTGTAGTTTTGATATACTGTTTTTGCTTAAATACTAAGCTGTCTTTTCTTGGGGATTGTACATACAATGTGTCACTTTTACACTTTAAATCTCTCCTTTTTAATCACTTCAGTTTTAATGCACTGTTTCACATGTTTATTTTAGAAAAATTCAGGATCCGGTCCATACTCACAATGAGGTGATTCAGTAATTTAATGTAAATTAAGACACAGTCTTCCTCATAACACTGTGTTTTAATTTACATTAAATTGTTTATTTTAGCACTGCATGATGTCTGTTTCCTCTGATAGTTAGCCTAATTGCTCTTTGCAATCTTTACTTCCTCATACTGCTTTGCACTGTTCCTTTACCCTTCAGTTGTCTTGACGTTTGCGCGTAATTCAAACTTTTAATCATAAAGCTCATATAATTTTTGTAACTACACAAACCATCTTTGTATTATTACAATTCATATCATTGTCGACGTTACTAAAATCTGTCAGCTACACCAATTAAGCTGCGTTTGCCATTCCTAAAATCAATTATTAATAAAATGCTGAACGTAACCCTCTTGATTCTGACTTATCTAATGCCAACCTTTCTCAATCAAATTATAAGAACTGCCAATCGATCATGTGCACTTATTTGTGTAAAATATTGAATTTACCTTGCCACATTTTGAAGTTATTAATTTTTCTTGTTAATTAGGCACCAGAATTGCTGTAGGCAGTAAACCATTGCAATACAAGGTGAGTCAATAGTATGGAAATTAATTTTTTTAAATGGAATACCCTATATATTTTTAAATACATGGATTGATCTTTCTGTAGGACTTATAAAAAATTATTAAGTTATGGCCCTTCAAAGTTTCGAAAAGTTAACGTGTCACAAC